>JAJAGP010002406.1:0-116051 GCA_025084515.1 Ancistrus triradiatus | reverse complement strand
AAGTCAAAGCAGTAGTACCTGTGCGCTCTCCTCCTCCCCTCCCTCAGCATCATGGCTGAAGCTGACATTCGAGCCGGATGGGTGTTTGGAGCGACCGCTCTGAGGGACCCGACGAGCACGATGCACATCCGAGGAGCGTACCGCCTCATGCGACACTTCACCGAGCT
Source organism: Ancistrus triradiatus (assembly GCA_025084515.1). NCBI lineage: Eukaryota > Metazoa > Chordata > Actinopteri > Siluriformes > Loricariidae > Ancistrus > Ancistrus triradiatus. The sequence goes on along the minus strand of JAJAGP010002406.1, from coordinate 115,884 downwards.
CTTGCTCGTTAGCTAGATGTAGGGTGGCTTCAAATGCAGGGATGCTGAGAAGAGCCTCACCTTCCTGGGTCTACAGAAGGAGGAAAATAGAGAGAGATAACAGACAATGCTACAGCAGCAATCCTAGACGTTCCAAGTTCGTAGCAAGCAATTGGGGAGTAAGGGCTCAAGGACCCAACAGCGGAAGCGTGGCAGAATTTGAATCCTGGACCTCATCTCCAGTCCAGTATCTTAACTACTCCTGTAGTCTGAAGTGGTTATAAATAGTTTACACCAGTCAGCCATCACATTAAAGTCACCTGCCTAATAGGTTGTGTAGGTTCCCTTGAGCTGGGGAACATTAATGTGTCCAATGCAGTTGATGAATTTATGGTAGATACATACTTATGGATTTCAAACTTAACAAAAACTGTCATTTTCGGAGCTCATTGGTTAAGAGCATGGTCAAAACAGTGCATCTTACCAAGCTCCTACTCGCCCACTGGTCCCGCCCCATGTCATACACCCTTTCTCATTACGTCACCATGATTACGCACCTCAAACAAATTCATTCAATTCATAACCATGACACTTAAATGGTTAAAAAAAAGCCTCATTATAAAATAAAAAATAAACAAATAAAGGAAATTGGTTATAACAAGGTGATTGACATTTTTAGTTCAAAATTTTGCTCTAGTTTTTAATCAACAAATTTAACATTGTAGCAGGAAAACCGATCTACGTTCCTCCTATAAGGAGGCCTTCTCACCTCGTCTCGCTCATCCTCTCCTTCCGCACGGCAAAAGGAATTAACAGACAGGTCGTCTCTCAGGTCATCATCGCTGTCGTGTGGAGGCTCGACACGCCCACTAAAAAACAGGACCGTCTCCGGACTGGGGTTGGGCCAGGACAGGACGCCCTGCTTGTCCACACAGCACAGTACCTGCAATGTCGCAGTACACAGAGGTCTTAACACCAAACTCTAACCACTGTTCGTTTGTTTACTTTTTAATGCCATGACTTACCTTTCGGCCTTGCTCATGGCACTCGTATGTTTACAATAGGGTCACAGTTGGGGTTTAATTCCTATCGCGTCCAAGAATGTCAGGGATTTATGGGCATTTTCAGAGCTTAGCGCAGGTCTTCAGATATTTTTAGTTTGTGTCTGACCTCTTTATATTTCTTACATTCTGAGATGACAGGTTTTATTGTTATTTCGTTGGAGCAGACGTCACAAATTGGTGGCGGTTCTCCCTTTAAGAGGGAACAGTGGGCCAATGTTGTATGTCCTATTCTGCTTCGTGCCCAGCTTGTTTGATCAGTCCTGTTGCGGAGGCGTGCTATTAGGTTGGTGCTTATATTAGGGTTTATCTTTTGTAGTTTGTTATTCCTCTGGCTTTCCCACTCTTGTTGCCATAGGCTTTTAATATAGGTTTGTATTGCCGGCTTGGCATCCGAAGCTGGTATCTCAGTAACCGTAGTGGATATGGTCCTGGGGTTGTGTGCGCCGCCATGTCAGCCTTTTCGTTTCCGAGGATGCCAGTATGGCTCTGAATCCAGCATATTTTTCACCGAGTGTTTCTTTGGCACGACTGAGTCAGAGCATATTATCGCTAAAGTTCTTCGTTTCTCTTCGATGGAATTCAGTGCCTTCATAATAGCCGTTGCCTCCGCTGTGAAGATGGGAGCTCCATTTTGGTAATTTCGTTGTCGCCGATGAAGTTCTGCATATCATAACTGCTGTGACCCGGTCTGGCACTTTGACCCATCTGTGTATCTAAAGAATGCGTAGGGTACGTCTTGATTTGACATAAATCCTGTTGGAACAGGGCTGGGTGAGTAGTTTGCTTGTTGTTTCTTGATAAGTCCATGATGGTTTGGGGTTTTACCACGCTCCATGGTGGAGCAGATGGTGTGCATCTCCTCGATATTCAGGCCCATGCCCCGTATACGCCACATCGACACACATATGGAGGTCAAGGACACTTCTCAAAAGAAATATAGTGTAGTGACTTTATTAGGTACGCCTGTTCAATTGCTTATTAGTGCAAATACCTAACCAGCCAATCACATTAGCTACTCAATGCATTTAGTGATGCAGACATGGTCAAGACGACCTGCTGAAGTTCAAACCGAGCATCTGAATGAGGAAGAAACCCGATTTAATGATTCTGAACGTGGCACGGTTGCCGGTGCTAGATGGGCTTGTCAAGGTTGGAAAGTCATACTTAAGGTTTACGGACCTTAAAGCAGATGAGCTACAGCAGCAGAAATCTACACTGAGTGCCACTACTGTCAGCCAAAAACAGGCAACTGATGACTCACCAAAATTAGATAACAGAAAATTAGCAAAATGTTGCCCAGTCTAGACTCGATTGCGGCTGTGACATTTGGTTGGTTGGGTCAGAATGTGTGTAAACACACATGAATGATGGATCGATCCTGCCTTACATGAACGGTTCAGCCTGCTGGTGTAATGGTGTGGAGGATATCTTCTTGGCACACCTTGGGCCCTTAATACCAATTCAGCATTGTTTAAACACCACAGCCGATCCATTGTGGTATTGCCACTGATCATGTCCATTCCTTTATGACCACAGTGTAAGATCTTCTGATGGCTACTTCCAGCAGGATAACGCGTCATGTTACAAAACTCAAATCATCTCAAACTGGTTCTTGAACATGACAGAGTTCACTGTGCTCAAATGGCCTCCAGTCACCAGATCTCAATCCGATAGAGCAGCTTTGTTATGGGGTGGAACGCGAGGCAAATCACTGTGAGGCCATCACGTCAATATGGACCAAAATCTGAAGAATGTTTCCGGGACCTCATTGAGTCTAGACCACAAATAATAAGGGCAGTCCTGAGGGCAAAAAAGGGTCCAACCTGGCACTAGCAAGGTGTTCCTCACAAAGTGGCAGTGAGTGTAACTGCTATATTACAATTGCCTGACATGGAAATCCTATTATCATAATCCAGAAGCATTTGAGAGCTTTTCGAACGCACCGTCACTGAACCCAGGTTGTGCAGCAGGCTCGAGGTATAGCACAGCGTCTGAGACTCTCCCATCAGAACACCTACAAAGTGCCTCCACACACAGCGCAGCATCTCCTACACACGGGTACACACAAAAAGGTTCGTGAGCGTCTGCGAGGTGAAGTCCTGAAATTTTAATTTCCAAAATGCACCATCAGCAACGAGATTCAGCAGAAGGCACACAGATGCACACTGCAAAGCCAAGTCAAGGAACAAGCAGCAGCAAGTCCAATGGTGGATTACAGTCAGATGCAATGCACTGGAATTCATGTTTAAATAATGACAACCACCACTAACAAGCTCTATACAGGCGTGCGCCGCTTAACATCCGCATTTACGTTCTGTTAAAAGGACGTTGACCAAAAGATTCTGACCAGACATTACCACAGTCACAGTAGTTTAGATACGTTGTAGTGTTTTATTTTAAACAGTAATATGACTAACACAATATGAAAACATTTAGTACAATACAGTATTTTGTCATCTTTGTATCTTTAAAAAAAAAAAATCTCGAAAACTGACTGTAAAAATTTTATTTTTCTGCCATCAAGACTGCGATTCTCTTTTCTGTCAGCAAGTGTCAGAAGGGGTCGCTCATACTAGTTTTCTGTCACTCAAGTATGAGTTTTTATGTAAATGAAACATTATTTCCCATTATAATTATAAGTATTAAGTACTCGAATGTTAAAGCAAACGGACGTGGATCGGATGGATGTTACACAGCGCATACCTGTATTGAGGAAGAGTCAGGAGGTTTTGGGATTTTCAGCACGAAGCTGAAACAGCCGCTGTACTGAAGCAACAACCAGAAATGGAAAGGAATACTCCAGCAAATATCTTTTCGGTTTGAGCCCATCCTATCTGCCACATCTGTAGCATTAAATTGGAATACATTCTGACAAAAGCAATGGTCTGTACCTTTATAATGACAATCTAAGGTTAGGGGATTGAATTTAGATTACCGTATTTTTCGGACCATAAGGCGCACTTAAAATCCTTTAATTTTCTCAAAAATCGACAGTGCGCCTTTAAATGCGGTACGTCTAATGTATGAATTAATTCTGGTTGAGCTTTCTGACCTAGAACCGATTGTAGATGGTACACGGCGCTCATAAATCTGTCAAAATGTAGCACGGCCTTGGTAGGTTACGAAGCTCACGGCCACCGTAGTCAGGAAACATCGCTGAGTAATACGGTATGTGCTTCAGCATTAGGGTACGTGCATTCATTCATTTATTTTCGAAGCGGATTTCAAACACAACGCTATCAGTCACGCAGTACAACATGGACATAGAGCAGCTGCGAGAGAATTCAACATTAACGAATCAATGGTACGGAAGTGGAGGAAGCAAGAAGACGCCCTGAGCCAGGTAAAGACCAAACTGAGCTTCCGAGGAAACTTAAGAGTTTTGTTTCATTTCATGCGTCTTATAACCCGGTGCGCTTTATGTATGAAAATATACCCGTTAGCAGCCGATCGTTGATATCGCGTCTTATGGCATTATAGCCCCGAAAAATACGGTAGGACAAATATCGTTACTATACAACACACATCAGCCAAAACATTAAAACCACCGGTTTCATGACTATCTTCGGTAGGTGTTACACATTAAATTAACACCCACATGAATGATCGGCCCAGGGCTTTCCCAGCAGACCTGTCTTCTTCCCACAGCGCATCCTGGTGCCATCACTTCCACTGGTAAATGGTCCAACACAGATCCGACATGATGGAAAAGAAAATGGGACACGTCGATTGAGACCACCTTCTTCCATTTCTCCTAGGTCCAGTTTTGACACTCGCACACCTTCCATTTAGGTGATAATTTTGACAGCAAGGCACAGTGAGAATTCTGACCGGTCTTTGCATGTTTTGCTATCTGCGTTCGCCTTCAACCTCTGATAGAGCTCGACAAGGCGTGCGTTTAATCATAATCTGATTTCTGCAGTTATCTGATTACTCAAGTGGTCATGTAAAACAGCATACTCCGATTAATGTCTTGGAAATCAGATTAAGAAATCCGAGAGCTCAGTAGTTTGGATTTCTCAGTGCATGTGTACGCTTACTCTGATTTTCGTTGGTTTTTCTCAGTCTGTGCATGCAGTCCACTTATTCAGTCATTCAGTTATCCACTTATTCATACAAATTCCGTTCCTTTTGGGTTTTTCCATCTGGCTGGATCTGGCAACCCTGGACTTAAATGCAGCACCTGCACAATGGCTACCAACCACTTTTGGTGAGACTTGAAATGTAGTATATGCTTGAGGAAATGAAGAAATTTCATTATTTAACCATTAAAGTGTGAAGTTCGTGTGACATCCTCCTGTGAGATTATTTCTGGTTGCTAAATAGAACTACGATTATCGCCCAAGTCATGTAAACCCGGAATTTTCCAGTTTTCCGATTACTAAGTGCATGTTTAACACCCCGACTGACTTTCCGACCTAATATTTTGGTGCATCTCTACTTGTCAATGGAGAGATTTGTTCAGAAATTCTTGTTGGTGGCCATCTCAAATGCTCTACAGATGGGCTAGATAGAGAATGGGTTAAAATGCAGAAGTATTCCTTTAAAACCAAGACTCCTTACACAATCACACACCCATAAGGCATATCGAACCTGTGAAATAAAGACCTCTGTCCATTGCTTGATTCATGCAAACAGAACAAATATCAAAGTAGATTGCCTGCCAAACCCTTGAACCTGTGCATTCATGCTTTTCCTTTTTGAGAGATTCATTTGAAGATTGCGCATTCACATCAACTCAGGATAATGTGATGACAGAGCTCATTCTGATGCAGCCATCACAGGAAGTGCAGGCAGTAGTGAGAGCTGTACACCGACATGCAAGCCATCAACAGATAGTAAGTCTGTGGGACCACTAAAGGAGTAACAAGAGCCAAAAAGAAACCGAAAACAAATAAACGTTCTAAGAAAGCATACAAGTGATAGGAGTTGCACAAAAAAAAAATCAGCCAAAAAGCACAGTGTATGTGTACCATATTTTTTCCAGATAATAAGTGAATAACGTGTGTACGCCCTACAGTTGATCTAATAAAGACATAAATATATACAGCTGGGGGCAAAAGTATGAGCCCACTAATGAAAATGCCTGTTTGAACCTTCGTCAGGAGCCTACACCATGTAACACCATCCTGCTGCTGTGGGGAATGAAGTGCTTACACCCCTGCTATCGAGTGTCAGTGTTCACTGGGCTCCTTATCCTCAATCCTTCCATCACGAAAAGAGACACTTGCGACTTTTTAGAGCACAAGAAAAAGACACATTTGGCATGTATCCACTTGTAATCATGGAGCTGAACTGAACTTTGCAATCGTCACTGAATAAATCCAGGACCAGGATTAGTATCTGTGCACAGATATGCTGGATTCAAAAAAATAAATAAAAAAAATAAAAATACACTATGTCCATTTTACCCTGATAAAAAGATACACCATGTCCCATCAGGGGCTCCATCGAAAAATCTTCTCTCACTGTCAACGAAAGGTATCCTACATGCCGAAGCAGTAAACCTACCAGACTACACTGCCTACTTTAATATACCAGCAAATGGAAAATCTACTGTAGCACACCTCCTACAAAATCACTAAGCGCACAGTACAGTACAATTAAGCTAACACAATTATGGTGCTTTGTTTAGACGTTCTGCCATAGGCAATGTCTTATAATCTGGAAAATATGGTAAACATGTTTGTATAGGTATCTGAAAAGCAATGGTTTCCAAATAAATGGAGAAAACATGAAGTGCTATTGGTGGTGGTGTTTTCCAGAGCAGGAGAGACGAGTCACGAGTTGGGGAGATGGGGAGAAGGACGAATACGGAGGATGTACCTTCGAGGACACCACTTCCGTGAAGCTGCTTAGAGTGTCCTCAGAGAATTTAGCCAGCTGGGATGAGAGAAGAGGTGGATTAAATCTGGTCTGTGTAGGAGCCAGCATGTTTGGTTGCTTCTCGTTCCTGTACCTTTGTCTTAAGGAATGCAATGGCCTCAGGGCAGTGCTGTTAAATGATTCAAGTATTCAGTCGTCATTAGTCGCATGGGTTCTGTAGCATTAAGCGCAACTAATCACATGTGTGTTCTTGCTTCTTCTACAGGTCAATAATGTAGTTTTTCCATGCAACAAACACTACACAGAAATACGGGTGGACAATAGAAGCTTCGACAGAATCCATTTAGAATTTTTGAACACTTATAACTTCATTGCGATTTCCCTGAAATGCCAAAGTGTCGCATTCAAACCACAAACACACAACACCACATCTGTCAATGCACAGTATTCATCTTTAGGGGTGTAATAGTGATACAATGCATTGCGATGCAATTTTTTATTATGACATATAACGCAATTGCAATTGAACACCAGACAAATACCTGAACAGCAGACACACACCTGGGTTCCAGCCCTAACACAGTTATTCAGACCATATCAGAGGGCAGTTACCTGAGCATACCATGCCATCAAACTTTCCCGCTGAGGACATGAGATCCTGCAGTGACTCTATACTGTACAAACTGCTGATACTCATATTTTTACATTATTTCCATATCTGATTCACTTACACTTTTGTCTTATAGGCTATAGTTTTATTTGACCTATATTTGTTTACTTTTCAGAATTCTACATCTCATTTATTAGTCTACATATTTTACTTGTTATATTTAAAAATGTTAAAGATATTCTCTGTTAATAATTATTTAGCTTCTGTTTATTTAAACTTACACTAATCTTATTAAGTTAGTTTAATTCTTACATATAACATCTAAGCCGCCCAAGGAGGACTGGGCTTCTTTTTGAGTCTTGGTCCACCCATGGTTTCCTCCTCATAACGTTTACGGAGTTTTTCCTTGCTCAATTTTGGCTCAGGCTTAGATAATAGAGGATAATCGAAACTCAAAGCTGCTTTGAGACGATGCTCCATTGTAAAAAGCCCTACAGAAATAAATATGACTGACATAACTTCCGTAGAGCAGGGGACTAAAGACTCTTTTTATACAAAGAAAGAACACATTTATTTAGAATTATTCTTCAGAAATAAAAAAGGAATGTTTTCAATCAGTTCTTTAAGATGTGGTAGCTACAATAGATCATTTTATTTACAATTTTAAAGCTCTGCACCTAGTCATTTCTTTTCATTGCAGGGGACTAGTGTTTTTCTTAAACTTATACATAAAATGTGTATTGTTTTGCAAGGTTTACACTCCAAAAATAAAAAATGTCTTTTATTAAACGTAAAATCGATAACTGTGAGAAAATCATATCGTGAACGTGTATCGTTACACCCCTATTCATTTTATTAGGTACTTTAATTAGAAACACTCCAAGCAAGCCGTTGGGCGGGTGCCAGGCATGATGTTAAACTGCGCAGCGACCCCAAGCATCACACATGAGCTGCGTCAATGTAGCAGGGAGCGTTGTCTCACTAGAACTCGACGTACAAGCGAACTCGAAAGAAGCGAGTCAGAAAATTAGCTCACCAAGCCTGTTGGAGAGTTGCGGCTGAATTCCGCTAATACCCGGGCCTCCCCATAAGCGATAACCAGGACCCACATGACTGGAAACAGCAAAGGAAGGATGGGCAGCACCCCCATCATCTACATACCACAGCAACAGAGAGAAGACCAATCACACTACATAATTCACACAAGAGAGAGAGAGAAGGCTAATGCCTAATGCTACTGCTGACCAGTCCCCTACCTGCAGCTGAAAGAAGTTAAAGCGAGCTGGAGTGAGACTGGGAGCAGCATCACAGAAAGAATCGAATTAATATTCAGAGTAAAAATGCCACCTAAGGCAAAAAAAAGGTGAAAAAGCAGTCATTATCAAACCCCATGTTAAAAATGACCATATTGTACATTAAGTAGAAGTAGAAGATTAATATTTGTTACTTTGACGTACCAGCACAGCAAGGCAGGCGAATCTGGCAATGATCGACTGCACTGTGAAGCGCTCGTTATCAAGAGCAGTGACCGGTCGGGAAAGAGCAAGTTCAAGACTGTTCCTGTTCGGCACAGAAAAAAAAAAAATTCAGGCTTATCACACAGCAGTAAATGATCAATACAAAAAATGTGTTTATCACATGTTGAGGAGCCAAACATTCAGATACAGTGGGACAAAAAAGTATTTAGTCAGCCACCGATTGTCCAAGTTCTCCTACTTAGAAAGATGAGAGAGGTCTGTAATTTTCATCATAGGTACACTTCAACTAGGAGAGACAAAATGAGGAAAAAAAATCCAGGAAATCACATTGTAGGATTTTTAAAGAATTTAATTGTAAATCATGGTGGAAAATAAGTATTTGGTCACCCACGAACAAGAAAGAGTTCTGGCTCTCACAGACCTGTAACTTCTTCTTTAAGAAGCTCTTCTGTCCTCCACTCGTTACCTGTAATAATGGCACCTGTTTGACCTCGTTATCTGTATAAAAGACACCTGTCCACAGCCTCAAACAGTCAGACTCCAAACTCAACCATGGCCAAGACCAAAGAGCTGTAAGTAGGAGTAAATAAGTAGGAGAATTTGCACAATCAGTGGCTGACTAAATACTTTTTTGCCCCACTGCATCTTCTATGTATCGTGGCTAAATCGTGGACAATATCAAGATATCATTTTTAGTCAATATAGCACTCCCCCATACTGGATGTTCCACTGAACTGACTTCAATATTACACGCGACTCAGCGGTCCGATTTCAGTCTGACGGACCGGGAACGCATTTGGCCATTACCTGCATGTAACAATAGATGTTTGCATTACCGAGCAGTTGAACGGGTTTATCTAAGAAAGTAGTGGTGAGTGTACGTTTTAAGATTGTAGACAAGGGCATCCACTAAATGATGTTATTGTAAATAACCCTCTCCTATGTAATATCTAAGAGCCACAGATTCAGTATCATTTCCACTAATGTGAATCTGCCACCCAGTACAGCTGTCCTCCCCATTCCCTTTAGTCATTAATATTAGTTCTTGAAGAAGTTCAGCAGCAGAGCTCGTCAGCGGTTAGGAATTACCTGACATTGTCCAGTATGGGTGTGCGTACCACCCTGAAGAGGCGGTGATGCTGGGGGCTGTGAGGTCCCCTCCGGTTGTTCCCTCGAGGGGAGGGAGGAGGGGAAAATGGTGGAAACAGATCTCCGGGCTCCAGAACAATGTGTTCGTCATCCTAGTGAGAGGAACATCAGGGTGACAGGCGGGGAAGTTCAGAACGATTTTGAGGTAGTGCTTACAAAAGAAATGAAACAATTCCCTAGACCTAGTTAAAGAGCTAAACGCAGCAACCTGAAACCGCACACAAACACAAAAAGGTCCATATAATGAAAGTGCCATCACACCTTAATGCCTCTAAGGGAAGCGAACGCCTCTTGGCCTGGCCTGAGAGCAATCACATCACCCTCCACCAAGAGACTGACGGGCAGATTAACCAGCTGCTCATCACGGTATGTCCAGTGCAGAGACCAGGATGGAGAGGAAGGCGTGTACAGGTCAGGATATCGAGAAGGGGCCCATCTGACTGGCTGTCCTTCACTTCCTTTTAAATGATCTGAAACGAGAGTACAAGACAATGTTTTAGTTTAATATCCATGATGTATTACTGCAATAACGTACTCATTAATGAGCACTGGCAAAAACAACACAGAGTGCTCAGCTAGTGCTGCCTCCAAAATCATGGATATTACAGAAAAGATCTGGTGGAAGCTCACAGGGACTGGATGGAACCGTTCGATTATTTATCCAAGTGCCTTCTAATCTGATCCTGCCTGTTCAAGCTTCCTGCACTAATCTTCGCTCGTGTCTTTGTTATTTTAAGTCGATGATGTGAAAAAGACACGGCGAGACACATTAAGAGAAAGGAAACTCAAGAAAGCTAAAGTGGACAGGGAGTTTTCAGAGTCTTTAGACAAAAGACGCGTCAGAGTTGGCGTGAAGGTCCCACTACATTAAAAATCTGTACTGGGTGTGAAAAGGCCTTAAACATGTTGCTTCTAACAAAAGTACCTACTGAAATAGATCATTTGCATTAAAAAACACTGTTCACCATTGTTTTTTGTGTTTACTGAATTACTAAAAACTTAATGCCCTGTGTTCAAGCTTCTATCGTCCACATGTATGGGTAAATAGTGGCATTTAAAGAAAAACAAAAACAAAATTTATTTCTGAAAGGGGTGTAATGATGCATTCTGCTAACAATTCGAGTCACGATACTGAGCTCACAATGCGATTTTCTTATGATTTTACTGAATAAGTTATAAAAACCTTTTAATCTTTTAAAAATCTTAAATTTTAAAAATTAAAATGACTATTAACAGAGGTTTAAAATGCACTATTGCAGCAAAAACAATCCTTTCATTTCTGAAGATTAACTCTTCAACATGTGTACTCATCTTGTACAACAATTTAATTTTGAAATGTGTTTTAAATGCGTAGGGGGGCATGACGCATGATCAAGTCGGAGTGATTACAGAACACACATCGTCCAACTCCACTATGCACATCGTGACATTTTTGCCAAGTATACCAACACTGCTATGTGAGGAGTTCCACTTATTCCCTCACCATTCAGGTCTGAAATGACAGATTTCAATCTTTGCACCATCTCGCTCCTCTTCAGTCTCTGCTGACGTCCGATAAGGACAAGGTTGAGCAGCAGCAGGAGAAAGAGCGCTCCCGCATTCACCAACTCTATGCCTTCACTGATTGGACACAAAAAGGCAAGTTTTAGTAAATCAAGCAGTGCTGCTGGAGTTTTTAAACACTGTGCTCACTCCCTGTGCGCTCTGTTAGACCGATCTACCTATCGTTGCACAGTCTGTGTTAGTCATCCTCTAATCCTTGATCAGTGCTCACAGGACGCTGCCTACAGGATGCTGGTGGCTGGATATTTTTGGTTAGTGGACTATTTTCAGTCCAGCATTGACAATGAGGTGTTTATAAACTTCAGCAGCACTGCTGGGTCTGATCCACTCATTCCAGCAGGAAACACTAACACACCACCAACACATCAGTGTCACTGAGTGCTGAGAATGATCCACCACCCAAACAGGACCTGATCTGTCGGGGTCCGGACCATTGGAGAAGAGTAAAGGGGACTAACAAAGCATGTAGAGAAACAGATGGACTAATGCTTCAAGTGGAGAGATAATCAAACGTTATTTGCTGTTCGGTCTCTGTGTGGGTTAACGTTTTAGCTGATCCGATACATTTCTGAGTCGAGGAGATGATTGGAGACGTTCTCAAAGTAACTCACCTGCCTTTTGGCTGACTGCCATGGCAACACAATAAACCAATCACTACAACCAGTGTTAGAGCAGCTCCTGGCCAGTGGAAGCAGGAATGACGGTCATTATGATGAAGGAAGCTCTTAGCCCACAGCTCCTGCAATCAAATCAAATCAAGCCATTTACACTGACTGCACAGTTCCAGTAAACAAGCCCAACAGACACACAGGCTTCACCCACAGGTACTGACTGACCTGGATGGTGGATCTGCGCTGGCTCAGTTTCTGGTGCTGCTCCAGCAGGCTGGACAGCTGATCCCGGAGTGTTCCTAAAGCCTGGGCTGTGGACAGGCCCAGTGAAGTCACTCCATCCTCCTAAAACAAGGGTTCATATCAATATTTAACACAGATCTCTGCATCAGATGCCACTGTACTTTATAATGGGCATAGTTTTTAATTTTTCAATTACTGCAGGTGGAACACGCAAAATGTGAGGCAAATGCAACACTTATTAGATAAAACTGCACTTTATACAGTACTAAAACAGACGCTGGAAACCAGAGGGAGACGTAAAAGTATTTAGTAAGTATTAAGTGGGTTGGAACAGAAACGAGTCAAACACTGGTATCCAATTTCCTTCTCTAACATACGGGGTGTTTTAATTCCCCTCCCTGCTATTCAAACCACTATCAAAACCAGGCCTGAGAATTAAATTCTACACTCAGTGTGTATCAGTAGAACAAAGCTGATTATAGATAGGATCATAGATGTGTGCTCTACCTGCAGCCACCACTTCCTCCCTATCAGTAAGAAGCTACAAGTTTGGTTTGTACAGTGATCAATGACAAGATAAAGTACTGAAGAAGCTCACTGTCAAACAGCAGAGGACATTTCACTATCTTATTTACACTCATGCTCTTAAATTCTAAAGCTGCTCTGAGACGATGCACAGACCCCTGTTTAGGTTGGGCAAATCCTCCGTTTAGGTTACTTTCATAAATTCTGTGTACACTAAAATTATGACGGGTTGTGAACATGCCAGAACAATGTAGGGATATTTCCAAAAGAACAATGCATAGAGGCATTTCTTGAGGCATTTTTAAAGAGAGCGGTGATGTGCACGTAATAATCCGATAACTGTGGACTGTGGTGGCCTAGCGGTTAAGGTACTGGATTTTGGACCAGAAGGTCCAGGGTTCAAATCCCACCTCTGCCAAGCTGCCACTGTTGGGTCCTTGACCCTTAACCCACAACTGCTTGGAGTGTAAGACTGTACCAATTGTAAGTCGCTCTGAATAAGGGCGTCTGCTAAATGCTGCTGTAAATGTAAACGATAACTGCAGAAAATCAGATTTCGTCAGTAACCCGATAAACGAATTTACATTCACTTGAGTAATCAGATAATGGGAAACCTCTGGGTTTACACGACTCAAGGCAATGATCAGATTTCTACTTTGCAACCAGTCAATCTCACAGAAATGTGTGACGTTAGCTTCAGACTTTAATATTAAATAATCAAATTCCTCATTGTCTTAAGTGTATACTGCATTTCAGTCTGCACAAAGTGTTCCATAGCAGTTCAGCAGATGCAACATTTAATTCTGGGTTGCCAAATAGTATCATGGTATGGTTTCACTATCAATATCGAGACATTTTAGGGAGGTATCTTCATCAAAGTCATAATTTTGGTACTGTGACAACACTATACCGGACTATAACCCTACAAAATCCCAGACCTTGTGTGAGTCTACCTAGACTAATTGATGCTGTGGTCACACCAGATACTGATTTGATTTCGATTTCTCTTTTATTTATTCACTTTGCAGTTTAACTGACAAAAAACTACTAACCCTTCTATTTTTGAAAGCATTCTTACTCTGCAGCATTTTTCCCCACATGTACCAAAACTTTTGCACAATACTATATATTGCAATCCAGGAAAAGTTTGACACTATACTATGGCACACTTAAATAACTCATGATTTTTCTTTTTCTTCCTGTGTGCGGTAATTCAGCCATCTAAGGACAAGTCAGATTGAATCTCCTGACCTTCCTTTTTTATGCAGCACAATATTTCTAAACATAAAGCCCTGAAAAGGCCAAAGAGAGGAGAGACCGTTCCCACTGAATCCCCATGTCTTCTGCATCTTCATAATCACTCCCACTTGTGTGCCGGACAGGCTCAAGCTTGAGGAACAGACCTCTATAAATAAACTCAACAGTTTCCCACAACCGAGACGGATACTAAACCCTCTACTGAGCCAGGATCTACACACATACTCAAACCCATACTCGCTCAGGCTTTGTTTCTGCTTCTTTCTTACACTCCCACACATACTGAAGGTGCAATTGCGCATTACTAATAACCTTATGATGACCCTCCAGGTACACACATGCTAAATGTGTCCTCTGCCCAAAAGCTGTGGGTAAACCATATTCCAGATTAAACACAATGAGCAGCTTTCCTACAAAACGTCAGAGCAACCACACGTCCTACTCACATAATCCTTCCAGAGCCGGGTTCCATCTTTTAGGATCATGATCATGTCCTGTGTTCACCTCTAAAGCCGTGCCACAGCACTGTGTGTTCAGTCTACGAGTGGCTCGTTCAGGAGACTGTGGTGGACAAAAGAAGGGACTGCTTGATAATGCATGCTGCTGTTTCAGCATCCAGACGGACGTCCAGCCATCATGTCTCTGGCCAAGAGCTGCTTGCTATCAAAATGCACGGCTTGCAAAACCTGCTACCTACTCAAAGGGAGCCCCTTTTTAGCAGATAAAACAGCTCGTGTACAAGGTAAGGGTGGAATGACAGCACCTGCAAAGCATACTGATTAAACACGAGCATATACTTCTTCTGTGACCTCCAGGTTTACTTTAGGGCACCGCTGCATAAAGCTTACGTAAAACACCTCCCTCTAAACACAGTGATAGATGCTTACATGATTTATAATGAGAAGGGAAGGATGAAGGTACTGCAAGAGGGAGGAGAAAAAAAAGCTAGACCATGCCAGTAAAGTGATGCCCATAACCCTGTGCAAACATTCAGCCATTCCTGCAAACACAGCACTTTTTTCTCTCAGCGACAGCAGTGTGTGCTGGACAGACCGAGGTGGACAGGGAGTGTCCTCACTGACCCCTGTGTCCCAGACACCACAACCATGACTCTAGTTCTGTCTACCAGTATTCGTAAACAAGTAGGACCTCACCTCTACTGATGTTCGGTCTAAGATCTCAAAAATCAACACTATGGATGGTGTCCTGCTGTGGAATTTTATAATAAGAGCAAGTTTACACAGCCATATTCCACATTCAGGGTCATATTGCATAAATCATGCTCACATCACATCACTCTATCACAGATATTCGCCAATTAACACCAATTTGATCAAGGTCTGTTCGCGTTAACGTCCTAGGTCTTAGGAATTATAACAGGAAATAAATAAATGATTTAATTTTGAATGCTTGCGTTAAAAAGGTAACATTTTAAGCAGGTGTTACTAATACAGTGGTACCTCCGTTATCGTCGTTGGTTTGTTCCAGGAGGCCTGTCGAGAACCGAAAATAATGAGTACTGAGCAAATTTTCCTTTAAGAAATAATGTAACTTGAAGTAATCCATTCTAGACATCCAGAAAAAATGCATTAATCGAGTTGTGTTGCACAAGTGCTCCCTGATTTACCAAGGGGATATGTTCCGACAAATCCATCGTACGTTACATGCATCATGAACCAGGTGTTTGGTAGAGTGACCTACAGTGCATCATAGCAGAGACGTGGAAAGGATGTCAATGATCATTAGCGATAAGTTAATGTTTAAAACACTTACCACATTAACCTGCAGTTGGCCAAAACCATTAAAACAGCTTATTTTATAATAAAGTGCCACAAAATCGAATGTAATTTAGTGGTAATGGACCAAAAATTAAAAGTAAAAGCAAAACACTTACTCTATTGGTGAACTTGGGGCGCGAGCATTGCTGCTAAGCTAACTGCAGCGTGTTTTCAGGAGGACTTTCCTGTTTTGCTTTCGGTTTCCTTTCGGTTGGCGCTTATAAACTAACCCTTTTAGGACCCATGGACACTTATTTGCTCTAAGAACACAATACCGTAATCGCAGAGACCTTCTGAGGGCTGTTGTGAATTTGAATCAGTGTACTGAATCGTGAATCATGAATCGAGTTGCGCGGCTCGACTCATGCAAGTTTAAGCAAGCACACCGTGTACCGAGCAAACGATGAGACAAATGTTTTTAGTCCAAATGGGCCAAGAACCGAAGTACCACTGTATATCACTTCTCAGTCACCGAGTTTGTTTCTGAATACACTCCATTATACAAGTGACAATTAATAATCGGTAACTTTTCCCCCCCAAATATTGCATTATTTATTCTTACCAATATATTTCTTCCTAGAACACATTTCTTGTATTACTGCTTTTGTAAATAACTCATCTCTGCTGGAATGAGACAGATACCACTTACCAAGCATTTTGAGTTAGATTTTTCAAGTACATGGCTAGTGTAACTACAGACCCATTTTGCTGTGCTCTGCATCTGTGATGTAATTTTCTCCAAGCCCATGCTACGCTGTGACTTCACCTCTGAGCCATGCCTGACTGCAATTTTGAACTCGACTCCTTTGCAATGCAAATACAACAGCTTGTTCACGTTAAGGCATGTTTTAATGCTCAACAGCTCTTGACCAAAGCAAGACTTCATCATCAATCAATCCGATTTTATGCTGGCTGGTGCGATACAACTCATTTATAGGATAGATGAAACAGTGGGAGGCAGCACAGCAAATCCACCAAACATCGTAATCCCAAAAGGCACAGAAGACGTGTCTTAGCAACTCACCTGCATCTTATTGTGCGGCTCCATGGTGACCCGTGCCCTCTCACCATGCTCTGTGAGGAGACACGATGCTGGTCGTCAAGGCCGAGTCCCGTACCGAGACAGGTAAACACGTCCCCCCGCCCCCAAACTCTAGTCCTGTCAGTACTGCCAGTGTGAAGAGAAACGAAAACGCACTCCGAGGGACAGGCTACATGGAATGCGCGTCACTGGCACCAGCTGGTTAATCCACCACTAGAGCGCTGGATAATTAATCTGGCTGATTCTCATGGGCTGACAATCAACCTGCAGAGACACATATGGGAATGACATCAGCTTGATTGATTAGAAGCAGTCAACAAGAAGCAACTTAAAATCACAGCACAGGTGCAAACAGTTTGAAAGAAACAGGAGGCTTCTTGAGCATGAGGAACTCTTAAGTGTAATAAACAAGCAACTGAACTACAAAGCACTGGGGTGTAAATCAGTAGTCCAGAAGCAGTACAGCCAAACAGCTAGAGGTACGCAACATGTAACGCCCACATTACAGTGGTGCTTGAAAGTTTGTGAACCCTTTGGAATTTTCTATATTTCGGAATAAATATGACCTACACCATCATCAGATTTTCACACAAGTCCTAAAAGTAGATAAACAGAACCCAGTTAAACAAATGAGACAAATTTTATACTTGGTCATTTATTTATCGAGGAAAACTATCCAATCTTACACATTAATGAGTGGCAAAGTTTCAAGGTGAAATTAGAGTCAGGTGTTTTCAATCAATGGGATGATAATCAGGGTGTTAGCGGCACCGTTTTATTTAAAGAACAGGGATCTATCAAAGTCTGATCTTCACAACACATGTTTGTGGAAGTGTGTCATGCCACGAACAAAGGAGATTTCTGAGGAGCTCAGAAAGAGAGTTGTTGATGCTCATCAGGCTGGAAAAGGTTACAAAACCATCTCTAAAGAGTTTGGTCTCCACCAATCCACAGTCAGACAGATTGTGTACAAATGGAGGAAACTCAGGACCATTGTGACCCTCCCCAGGAGTGGTCGCCCAACAAAGATCAAGAGTTTTCATAGTTGACGGGTTGGATATGGGAGCAATGATAATAATAATAATAATAATAATAATAATAATAATAAGCTTTATTTACACAGCACTTTTTAAACGATGTTTTACAGAGTGCTTTACACAAGCCAAAGTAAAAACAAAAGAATACACATAAGAACGATAAAACAGTAGAATGATATAAAATAGTTAAAAACAAAATAATTGAATGAAAGAAAATAGAAACATTTAAAAATGCGGATAAAATCTAAACAGCTAAAACATTAGCACAAAGCTAACTGAACACGTGTCTTGACCCTCCTCTTACATGTCTTCCAGAGCCCTCAGGTCATGAGAAAGAGAGTTTCAAAGTTTGGGGCCGTAATAAGAACATGCCGCCTTTCCACTTTTGTACGGTACGACCAGCAAGGAGTAAAGGAGGAGTAAAGACTTGAGCAACTTTATCAAGGGTCACACTGCTAGCTTTTAATGCTTTTCCTGTTAAACACACCCACTTTGTATTCACTTTCAGTAATGGGCTTGTTAATGAGCTTAGTAATTGGATCATGTATGTTGGGAAAACACTAAAACGTGCAGAGCAGTGGGGCTCCAGGACCAGGATTGAGAAACACTGCTATAGCCAAATGACTGACCCAAAGAAGGTCCTAAACAACAACTTGTTTGGTGGGGGTTAACAGTAAACAATGGTGAGTGGCCCAAGGAGGAACAAACCACAAACCAGCAACAGGGTACCCAAGGCTAACTGATTGGCAAGAGCAACAAATCTATATCTATCCCATGCGGTCCGACTGGACAGAAGACCTACTGTGGTACACATCACAGACATGTTTAGTACTGGTTATGAGAAAACTGCGTTCAGTGCCCCCTGCTGAGTACAGAGCTGTCTAGTTGCAGACCGGTCAGAGAGCTCACCATGCAAATACTGTCCACAGTCAAAAGTGCCTACAATGGACATGCGAGTGTCAGAACTGGAATTGGGAGCAAAGGAAACAGTCGTCTGGTCAGATGGCAACGCATACTGGCGCTCAGTTTGTAATCACACCACTCAACCATCAGACTGCAAGTCCTGTATGGGATTCAAACCCAGTTTCTCGTCAGCACAGCTCTTACCACTGGACCAAGAAGTGAACATAGAAAAGGTTTAAATTTTGTAATCACCGATAATCTCACTCAAGTTGAACAAAGCAGATATCATTGACCAGTGAGTGTGTTTTGCCACCATAACACAAGCTGCCCAATCATTGTAAGTTTGTTTTGCCATCATAATATTTTGTATTTAGGTGATTTCCAGTAAGTCATTTGTTTTGTTGTGGCACCATGATGGAGTGCAGTGTGATAGTACTGACAAAGCCTTTAAAACCCTACAGAAATTTTAGTTTATGCAGCAACACGTGTCCCACATCTATATAAAAGGGTTACCTGAAAATATATTTGGACTTCATGCAGCAATCATGTCTACAATTTGTCCACAACAAGAAATCTAGCGTTTGGAAAGGCAGAACAAATGCTATGAGATCTTACATTAGTGAAATAGTTTGTTTTCATTTAATTCCGTGGCTTACAGTAGTTGTTTATGACTTGCCATCTTGTTTGGTGTGCTATGTAAAAGTGTGACTTGAATGGGGTGAGTTGCAATTCAGTGTCTTTGCTTGAACTTGTACCCTTGCATTAAGGCAAAATTACCAAGAGTGCAGTGACGACTCATCCAAGAGGTCACAAAAGACCCCACAACAACATCCAAAGAACTGCAGGCCTCACTTGCCTCAGTTAAGGTCAATGTTCATGCCTCCACCATAAGAAAGAGAAAAATAAGAAAAATGGCCTGTATGACAGAGTTCCAAGACGAAAACCACTGCTGAGCAAAAAGAACATTAAAGCTCACTGTCAATTTTTCCAGACCACATCCTGATGATCCCCAAGACTTTTGGGAAAACATTCTGTGGACTGACGAGACAAAAGTTGAGCTCTTTAGAAGGTGTGTGTCCCATTACATCTTGTGTAAAAGTAACACAGCATTTCAGAAAAAAACACTATAGCAACAGTAAAATATGGGGGTGGTAGTGTGATGGTCTGCGGCTGTTTTGCTGCTTCAGGACCTGGAAGACTTGCTTTAATAAATGGAGCTATGAATTCTGCTGTCTACCAAAAAATCCTGAAGGAGAATGTCCGGCCATCTGTTCGTGACCTCAAGCTGAAACAAACTTGGGTTCTACAGATGGACAATGATCCAAAACACACCAGCAAGCCCACCTCTGAATGGCTGAAGAAAAACAAAGTGAAGACTTTGGAGTGGCCTAGTCAAAGTCCTGACCTGAATCCATCACTTCGTCATGTAGCCAGGTAGGATAGACTACTGAGTGCATGCAGTGTGCTAGTGGCACAAATCCAGCCTCACAGTCTACATCATTGGAGGTGGTCTGGCTTTGACCGATGTTGCTCAAGAGAATCTGTTGGAAATCGGTTGCCGGTAAAGACAGATCAGCACCCAACTAACCGCCGTACAGAATATGAAGATTATGACAAACTTCAGGATTCAGCTGTCCACGAAAGGATAAAACCAGCTATGGCACCAGCACAAAAACACAAGCAAGAGATGGCAAGACATAAATTCAGCCAGCAATTACAACGTGAAAGACATGGTGCCAATTCAGGTGGTTCAAACAACTTTTGAATACTTCATGTCAAAGATATACACTGACAAAATATAGTCTAATTATCATCATCAATAAAATCCAGAAAACAGAGAGCGCCCTCTTTACAATATCACACTCCCCCTATGTAGTGACAATCATCGAGCAAAATATCAATGTGTGACTGCTCATCTGCAACCACATATGGGCAAGCTACAATTTAATTAGTGACTTAATTTCTCAAATACATACAGTAAATTAGCCTGATTCATTTCACCTACAGTAAACTATAATGACATGGCTTACAAAAATAAAGCAGAAACTGTGGGAATCCATATTTGATCAAACTTGCGACTATTCTCCATTTCCAAAATGATTTAAGGCATAACCTGACCACTATTACGCTGAGGGCTTGTTTGTGTTTACGTGACCCTATTTTCAGCACGACACCAGAACTGCAGGATTGCTGATGAAAGCAGAATGTAATTTTCCTGCATCACAGGGCTATCATTAGACTCTTCATCATATAATCTGACATGGCGTCTACATGATACGAGTCTGTCATAAACCAGAGTCAGGATTTTACTGGCATCGTCACATGCAGTGTCACTTCTGTAGACAGCCGAAGCTGCACATTCTGAAGCGGGTTTTACCCAGTTAGCAACACAGACACCACCATTCGCTCCCAGAGACATGGCTGTGGAGAAAATGGCACAGATTACCTGCTTTGACTTGTTATTATTAGGCATGTTGCCAGCTGGAAGGATGAAAGTCTCCATCAGACAAGACTCTGTTCACATGTGAGAGCAAAGAATGGCAAAGGAGAGGGACATCAGTCATCTGACTATTCAGAGACGGGAACCTCTGAGAACCACATCTGTCCAGATGTTATTGGGAACCAACGAACCTTTCTCTTGATAGTCTGTGTTGACTTGCAGCAGTCTTACCTGGTTTTTAAACAGAACGTACACTTACCAGGCACATCGTTAGAAAAAAACCATACACCAGCTTATCAGCATAGCAGAAACAACAGCTGTAACACTTCAATAGGCAGCAAAGGATATAATTTTGCCAGCTGCTAGAAGCACTATAGAGCGCTGCGTAGAATGGTATGCTGGTTTACAGATCGCTAGCTAGCCAGGTAGCATGTCAGTCAATAACTGAGACACAACCTATCGCTATGGTGGATTAGAACAGAGCACAGAGATGCAGGATTCAGAACGTGAGACTGTCAACCAGTAGGTAACAGCAGTGAGCGTGAAAACAGTGAAGCCAAAGGCTCAGATGACGTTTGAAGAGGCATTTCCTCGAGGCACCAGCATAAGA
Source organism: Ancistrus triradiatus (assembly GCA_025084515.1). Classification (NCBI taxonomy): domain Eukaryota; kingdom Metazoa; phylum Chordata; class Actinopteri; order Siluriformes; family Loricariidae; genus Ancistrus; species Ancistrus triradiatus. The sequence goes on along the minus strand of JAJAGP010002406.1, from coordinate 93,769 downwards.
CAGGAAAAGCAAAGTGGTGAAGCCACACGGTAAACAACGCGAGAGGTAACAATAAAACAACGGGGTTAGGTTGGGACGCCGGCGAAGCGGGGTGCATGGGAAGGTGGAAACTGGGGTGGGGGATGGTAACAATCCAGTCGAGAGACGAGTTCAGAGAAATGACTAAAACACTGGATTCGAGGTATTCTTACCAAGACGAAAAAACACCTCAGCCAAAAAAGGCATAAATATTTCTCATACAATCTGTTTTTAATACATTGCAGTTTGCACAGTTAAAAAAATTACATGTTGCAACTGTTTTCATGCACACTGTTTCCTTCATATATGTCGTGTAGGGATGCACCGATATTTGCAGTTCTTGGGCCGATACGATAACCGATGTTTATATGCACCGATAATTTAACCTTTTCTGCATTTAAAAAACGTACACATTATAATCCATATATGAAACGTTGTTAAAAAACTGGATCAGTAATTTCATTTTAGCAACAAAATAGACTGATAAGCAATAAAAAAACGGGTACATCAGGACATGACATTGCTGCTAACACAAGTAGCAGTTCGCCGAAAGGAAAATTGGTTTTTAATTCCATTTTATTTTTTCAAACCGTCTTTTAAAAAGGTAAACTGCATATATAACTAGAAACTCAGAAACATCTGATTTTGCTTTATGAGTAACAGCCCAAAAGAAAAAACAAAAAAAAAAATATTCATATGTAAAATATATTATGAATATCGCTTATAATATTGGCTAAAATTCTAATATCGGACCCATGCCGATAACTGAAAAAAATCCATATCGGCAAATAATATATCGGCCGCCAATATATCATGCATGACTAATATGTAATTTTGTGGGGAGAAGTAAATCCTATAGTTATCAAAGGCTTTTTTATATATAAATAATAAACATATATTCTGCTAGTTGGTATCTATATAAAAGCCTAGCCATGCCCAATAAGAAAAAAAACAAAGCAACAAACAACAAAATGTGATATACCACGAATAAAAAAAGACCAGAGAACTACCCACACAAACTGTGTGTTGAATAAATGGACCTACACCAAAAATGTTTAAAAATACAGATACTCAGACCCTCACAACACCCAAACAACATACAATCAGGCCTGGTGGTCCTACGGTGGCCCCTTTCTATTGGGGATTGACAAACGTACAACAACAAATGAGTTCCAGTCAGCGATTGTATAGCAGGTAGTGTTGAGATGAGGTCGATGAAGATGACGCCTGGTACTAAAGTCACCTGAATTGCATAACGTGACTGGACATTCGTTCTGAGTCACCAAAGTTTATTACAGCTACATAAGTGATAGCTGTACCTAATAAAGGAGTTGGTGAATATATAAATAATGTATCATAGTGGAAAATTAAACGATTTAACAATTAAACAAAAATAAGTAACACAGACACCAGCTCTGACACAGATAATACTCACAGAGGTTACAATGTTAACATATCTCTACATCTTCTCACTAACATGCCATGACTTGCTGGCAGAACAGCCCTATGGAGTACGGAGACTGCAAAATTCCTGCGCGTGTGTAATTTAGTCTACAATGCAGTCCTCTAAAACCCCCCAAACAGCAATCTTCTTACAGAAAATAAACTGCTTAACACATTACACCACCATATCTTACTATGGAGCTGTTGAGCAATTAGATACTGCACTACCATCGATCAGGAACAAAACCCAATGGTAGGCGAGCTTGGAAGATATTTGGGATTTTAAACTTTGAAAACTACAAAGTTTTCTTATTAGCTGTTGCATTTTCACATTCAAACAAAGTTTCCGCTGGTCATTAAACAGTAGTAGAACTCGCCTAAACTGCTTCATAACTATGGTTTAAATACCAAATGTCTCTTGTAGTCCCCAGGAGTGCACAAATCCAGGTTTCTTCCACCAGGTGTACCACTTTAGATTCAACAAGGTGCTGGAAACATTACTCAGAGATTTTGGTTCATACTGACATGAAAGCATCACAAAGTTGCTTCAGATTTGTCGACTACACATTCTTGGAGCAAATCTCCCTTTCCGCTACATCCCAAAACTGCTCTATTGGATGGCAATCTGGAGATAGTGGAGGCGATTTTAAGAACAGAGAAGGACACCAGTTTATGTATATGTAATATGGGATCACTTTCCCCTCAATAAATAAATGACCAAGTATAATATTTTTGTCTCATTTTTGTTTAACTGGGTTCTCTTTACCTACTTTTAGGACTTGTGTGAAAAATCTGATGATGTTTTCAGTCATATTAGTGCAGAAATATAGAAAATTCTAAAGAGTTCACAGCCTGTCAAGGACCACTGTAATTAGGATTTTAAAAAACATTAAAGTCCCAAACCCCAAAAAGTTGAACCAGTTCATCTGGACACAAGGCTTTGTGGGAGAAATGTTTTGTGGGTTGAAAACAAATGAGATGCAGTGAATGAAGGTTGCTGAGGTTTTGACGAAAGCCCAGTTAGGATAAACACATTTACTCAGGGCCTGCTTAATGTGATCTTGCATTGCCATGCTTGCAGCTATTCCCCAGTCCTAAGTGAAAACCACACGTGACCATTGTAATTTGGCAATTTGGATATGAAACTGATCACCGGCCCTGTTGTTATGCAGTGGCGCTTGTACCAGTCGTTATGCAAATGGAACCTTGTTCCCATATTAGCTGATTCAACTTTCTGGGGTTTACTTACCTGGATTAATGAGCATGCATCGAGACAAAATCATATCCAGTTCCCTAAAAGTCTTCTGCTGAACGTTCAGACCGTGTAGGAATTCTCTTTACTGTGATTTGCCATGCGTCTAAGTGCACGACATAGGGTGTCGAGGACATTTCCACAGCTTATATAGTTCACCAGGACACGACTTGGGAAGCTGTTCAGGACTTCGCCAGGGAAAACAGAGCCATTTTATTCTGGAATACCCCACAGAGCTACACATTGGACATCATACCAGCTTCATGTGGGACTGTGGAGCTAACCGGCCAGCAAGCGAACAGTCTCTCATTGGCTAGCACAAGTGTTGCAGTCATTTTGCAGACACTTATCGCAATGTGAGGTCTGGAACATCAAGAATTTTAAACTTTGGAAGCACAAACAGCTTTCAAAAAGCCGTATACATTCTGCATAACCGTCCTTTCTTCCATTCTGCAGTATCTGCATTCCCAGAACATGCAGGAACACTCTTTACTGCGATTATAAACCATGGCCAAGTCTCATACGAGACGATTTTGGCCTCAAAGTGCACAACACAGTGCGACTAAGACATTGTTTACATGGTCCCCATAGTGCACCAAGCTAGGGCATATGAAGCCGTTCAGGGCACGCACTTCGATTTTTTTTAAAGCTGGTTTTAGCCATATACACACTGTTTAACATATCATGCGTATCCCTGGAGAGCCAGTAAGCAAACAGTCGAAATGCACTTTGCGGTGTCATTCAAACATTGACCCACGTTTCGAAGACTAAGATATTTAAATACTAAAACTACAACCCGTTTCTGTGCCGCCCATGATCTCCATAAGCTACCATGTATGATAACTTATTGCTGGTCAGTAACAGTACTAGGCTAGCCAGGGTAAATAAACATGGGGCGCAAAAGCTTTAATTTCAAAACAGTGCACCCCGATAGGGAGCGTGGGTCCATTTAGGAATTACCCCTTCCTTCTCTACGCCGTATCAACGACTGTATCTGTGTTCCAAGCTACTACTGCTGAAGACCACAAGAAATAGCACAATGAGTAAACTTACAGAATAGACATGTTATATCCTGAATGCCCAATGTCATCCTCTGTCCAGAATCCTGCAGCTGAGCCAGATATTTGTCGGCAGACCCTCAGATTTCACTCCCTGTGACGGCCATGTTAGAAATTCACATAGGCTTGACTTTTTTCCTGCAGCTGCAACATGGCAGTGACGTGATTGGTCAGGCATCCTATAGAGGCGGGACATAGAGTGTTTTGTCTCTTCTGATTGGTCTATGTCATCGACACGGTGAGAAATTCGACGTCAGGTACACTTGGGGCGGATGACTGATCTACTGATGATCGGATATTGGCTAGTGCCTATAAAATCACCAATAAAAGTCAAATGTTTGTTCGTTTGCGCTCTTTTAGGGGTCATAAATTACATGTTATGATATGACATCTGGATCACTATAAAGAACTGCTGCCGGTTTGTGCTACTTGCGGGCAGTGTTCCTATTGCACACCATAGACTTTACTATTACAGCTATGCACCGTTTAATGTCTGCGTTACGTTCTGTGAAGCAGGATGTTGTCCGAAATGGGCGTTGGCCGGGTGTGATCATAATCACATATTTATTCTATCTATTTATGCTACTGTAATGTCAATATACAGGGTATTTTCACAAGAAAACCGCGTGCAAATGAGAGGTATTGCGTCAGTGTTAGGGTCAGGGGACTGGGACTGCCATATCAAAGCTTGATTCTCGGTTTTTTTATCATTGTTCTAACGATGATAAGATGATCTAACAGTGACCTATTTGTAACTTTTTAGCAAAAGCAGACAGATTTGCATATACAGTATAATCTCTACTGTTGTTGTCATGCAGATTTCATGAACCATAACATGGTTGCAATGTATGGAGCTAAATCAGTTTTTCACTTTGAATTTCCAAGACTTGAATTTTTATTACCTGAATTATTTATTTACTTATTTATTATATTTATCTGACATTGTGTTACTTGAAATTTTTTAGGCTTAACTTTCAAGAGACAAATTTCAGCTATATATGGTTTTGCAGCTCCAGGAGGCTCGTTGGGTAGCGCTGTCGCCTCACTGCAAGTCCTGGGTTCAATCCCAGGTGGAGCTGTATGGGTCCTTTCTGTGTGGAGTCTGCATGTCCTCCCCGTGTCTGTGTGGGTTTACTCCGGGTGCTCCGGGTTCCTCCCACAGTCCAAAGACGTGTGTTAGGTTAACTTGTGTTTCTAAAGTGCCCTTAGTGTGTGAGTGTGTATGAGTGTGTGAGGATATGTGCCCTACGACAGATTGTCGATCCATCTAGGGTATCTCAAAAGCAATTAAGAAAATTAATGAATGGATAGGTTTTGCAGTGAAAAATTTCAATAACACCACATTTCAAACACTTTTTTTCAAGCATCATAAATTTAGGTTCAGGTGACACTGATTTAACTCCATACTCTGTAATGCACTACTGCAGAACCTGAGCGATATACGTGTATATATATATATATAATCTTTATTTAATCTCAACTCTTATATGAAACTCAACTCATGACCTTTCCTTTTACTCAGTGTTTCCTTTAATATATAATCCCAATATGCTATCTCACTTTCTTTTTATTTATATATAACTTTGCTTACACAATGGCTTTCACAGAAAAGTCTGCGGAATTAAAATAAATAAATAAATAAATAAATAAATAAATAAATATATATATATATATACACTTCTACTAATATAATTATTGCAGTATATTATTAATAATATACTGCACACGTTCATGAAAATCTCACAAAATTCATGTTGTACAGAATATGCAGATATTTATTTTTTTCATTCGAAAAAAAACTTCATGGAAACATATTTAAAACACATTTTGACTTCATAATACTTATAATTTATAATAACACAATTTATAATCAAATCTAGAACATCTTCCATGGTCTATACACTTCGAGTATATGTGTTTATTTTCTTTAAAATAGAGGCACATATCAAACAGGAGCACATATACGTAAACACCTTAATCCAATACAATCTCAGAATTCAGTACGATCAAAATATGTCATTTGGTAACTAGATTTTTTGGGAATAATGTAAATAAATCAAGAATATATATTATGTCTAATCACAATAAATCAAATTAACGCGCAAACGTCCAGCCTCATCAGCAGTCATTCAGATATTGCACCGCATGGCAGAGTAGAACATGGTGTGGTGGTTAGTGAAGAGGTCCTCTCTGGCTGTTGGCAGAGGATGTCACCAGTGTTTCCATGATTATAGCAATGATGTGACAAAGCTCTCTTGCCTAGATGGGTCAGAAAACAAAGGCTTAACAACAAACCCAAGACTTTTTGGTGAATGCTTTGCAATTATCATTAGAAAGAAACAGTGATGTGTTAGAGTCCATGCATGTGTATTTTGGCTAACCAGCAGTTTGTACCTTTTTCATATGAATGATGATGTTTTTATTTTGGGGCAAGTTCCCAAAGATGATCTCCACACTCTGACCTTTTTCCTTTTTCGGGTGGATAAGGCGTAAGGACTGCACCTCCTCTACTGGAATTGTTAAGGCTGCCATCTACAAATGAAACAATCAGACAGGAACAGGAATGGATCTGTTATATTACTAACAAAGGTAAATAAAAGAGAATGTTAATCAGAAGGACACTACTGACGTCAGATTTTGGGATTTGTACCTGTGTTTGTAGGTGAACAATGGCAATGTTCTCATGGTTTACTGCCACCAAGCATGGAGAGGGACAGCCACGATCACTGACCTTTTGCACCTGGAAGATGTTCGAGCCAAACAGATGGAGTGAACTGGCACTCTCTGAAAAGAAATGAAAAATGCCAGAACTGAAAGGAGGGAGATTGAAACTAAGGACACAAAGGACATTCAGACAGAGTTATTATATCAAATTCACCGGTGGGTAGGGCTGTAATGAAAAATCGATACAGAAGTATATTGCGATATTTATTTTTGTGATATACTACATTGATTTTCAGCTCAAAATAGATATTTTTGAAGGGAGAAAACTCATATTTTAAATGGGTTTGAAACTACAATCTCCACTCCTGTAGATCTCGCAGTACAGTGTTTTGTCTGCTGAATTATCAGTGAAACGTGATGTATTAAGACGACTCAGATTGTACACTGTGATTTGTACTTCAGCTGTGTTTCTATTTTCAGTGAACTGTGGAATATAACATTATATCGCAATATGCATTGAATCACAATGTATCGTGATACAACCATATCATCAGACATGAACAGTGATGCGTACAGTATCGTGGAGTCCTTTCAAATACCCACTCCTACTGGTGGCATAGTGAGTGCCACCTGAGCAGCCTCATGTTTTAACTGAACATAATCTTTAATGATCTGCTCTTATCATCTCACTCTGGTCATGCATCTATCTTACTTCTGCTTGATCTTACTGCAGTCTTTAATATGGTTAATCATAATATACCCATTTCACATCTTTCTAGTATTGGCCTGTCTGGCACTGTGTTGTCTTGATTCACGTCTTATTAAACACATAGGTCTCATTTTGTTGTGATTGGGAGGCACAAATGAATAATTCCCTCCATTTTTGTACACAATCTGTCTTGACTGTGGATTGGTGGAGTCCAAATTTCTTTAGAGATGGTTTTGTAACCTTTTCCAGCCTGATGAGCATTCAACAACTTCTTTTTCTGAGGACTCCTCAGAAATCCTCCTTTGTTCGTGGCCATGATACACTTCCACAAAACATATGTTGTGAAGAGCAGACTTTGATAGATCCCTGTTCTTTAAATAAAACAGGGTGCCCACTCACACCTGATTGTCATCCCATTGATTGAAAACACCTGACTCTAATTTCACCTTCAAAATTAACTGCTAATCCTAGAGGGTCACATACTTTTTCCACTCACTAATATGTAATATTGGATCATTTTTCCTCAATTAAATAAATGACCAAGTATAAATTTTTTGTCTCATTTGTTTAACTGGGTTCTCTTTATCTACTTTTAGGACTTGTGTGAAAGTCGGATGATGTTTTAGGTCATATTTATGCATGAAATATAAAACATTCTAAAGGGTTCACAAACTTAAAGCACCACTGTATATACTGTCCCTATGGAAACATTATTTGTCCCCTTGGGCCATAATACTATAACTTTTTTCAAAGCTAAAAACGCCCCCAAAATTTTCAGTCAGTGATCTCTGCTACTCAGATTGCTTCCTTCTTGCTGATGGTACTCCAGTCAGTCCATCCTTGTGAGACCTTGGTGTTTGCCATTTGACTCAAAGTCTCACCTTTGTTCCGCATATTAAATTACTGCCTGACCCCCCTATGTCTGAATTTTTTCCTTCTTTCCTCTCTTCTTTCATGGTTTACCAGATAAAACTTTATGTCCTCAATCCATATACCTCCAAAATTCTGCAAACGCAGGGTCTGCAGCATACACTCCTATTCTTCATCAAGTACATTGGCTCCTCATTACAGTAATGTGTCAGGCTATGAAAGCCTGCTTTGAAGGGCCTTTAAAGGGCCTTGTACCCGGTCTACTCTTGTCTTTCTCTGTGTTGGCTTACAGATCCAGTATATTCCACAAATTCTGCTAACCAGGGTCCTGCACATATCACTCCTATTTCTTCATCAGGTACATTGGCTTCCCAGTTACAGCAGATGTGTCAGCTACGAAATCCTGCTTTAAAGCCTTGTATACCAAGTGTCTTTCTGGGTTGCTACACAGGATCCTCATGTTCCACCGCGTAAGCTAAGATCTTCTGAGTCTGGTCTTCTGGCTCCTTAGGATCAGGGCTTTCCATCATGGCAGCAGATCTTTTAGCAGGCGGTGCTCCTACGCTAGGGAACTCATTACCTTCATCCTTATACTACCCTTCTACCTCTTTCTTCATCTTCAAAATCTTTTCTCTGAATACTTTCACTCCCTCTGATTTGTTTTATCCCAACAGTTGTGAAGAGACCTTGGGTTTGTGAAAGTGCTTATATATGTTTAATGTATTATTATGGAAAAGGTATCTCGCATATGCTGATTATGATGTTGCTGAATCTATATTAGTGGTGATAACGCAGGTAAAAGTGTTAACAACCCTCCATGAAATCTATTTTGATATTTTTGATGTTGGCACCAGTGGTTTAATTCTAGGAAATCTATATTTCTACATCTTGATGCACACTCAATAATCCAGGTGAGAAAGTAAAGAAGACTGAAGACGTCAGGTAGATGAGTGAGGAAACATCTCTCCGCACCAAAACCCTATGTCCAGATGAACTGATTCAACTTCTTATTTCTACCATTTGAGGTTGTACATTCATTGTTTTAACTTTAAAATGAGTCTGGTTTCCATTGCCACACAGGGTTGTTTCATACCCCATTAAAAAAAAACTCTACCCACCTTTGAATGTAGCAGATTGAAATCTGATTTGACAGTTGGAGAACAGATTCTCAAATACAGTATAACAGGTGTAGCTAGGCTATAAAAGGCCCACTCACTGAGGAACTGTGCTTTGGCTTCAGCAGGACTGAGAGATGCCATGACTGACAGATGTTTTGTTGTTTCACCCCTGAAGATTCTGATCATTGGGTTTAACTCCATCCAGATGGGGAAGATACACCCTTCATCTCCTGTCTAAAAAAAGTTACAAGTATCTTCAGTGATTAGAGGGTATGAGTTTGGACTGAGGCAACAAAAATATCTCAATTACCTGAATTCATAACTCATAAACATATGTATACAGTGAATAAAAGATTAGCGTCAGATTGTCACCGTATCTACATTGAAGGCTGCTTATTGAACCCAGAGCGACATGTTGAAGTGCAGCAAACTCTGCCACCTGCTGATGAACTGAGGAAATGTTGCCAGGCAGGACGGAGTTTCCCGCTGAGGTAGTCAGTCAGCACCTGTTAAAGGACATGACAGGGATTGCAGTGTTCGATCTTATAGTACAGTTACAGAAAGGAACCTTTAAGGCGTCGCATTTAAAACCAGATTTTTTTCAAAAGATGAACATGACTTTGCTACAGTCTACAAAAAAAAAAATGCCACTATTCAGTCTTACGCAAACGTTTGGGCATCCGTTGTCAGACGATGCTCTCGTTGAAAAGTACTTAACCTCTGTAGAAGTTATGATATAAGCTTATTTCCACACATTTTATGCACTATTAACAACATCTATCTACTGACAAGTTACAAAAACACTATCCGGAAACGTGACCCATCTTGTTTTAATATATCAATTATATGCACTGAAATTTGTTAAATATGTTGACTTAAAAAAAAAATGAAGTGTGCTCTGTGTACAAAGTACTAAATCTTGGGGCTGATCACTTTTCCAGTCAGCCCAGTTATTCTAGTCTTTCATTTATTTCATTCATTTTGTAACTATTATATTTCTCATAAAATATTACAGTGGAAACTTAGAATTCAAAATGAATTAGTTCCAGAGGGCCGTTCAAATCCATATTTGTTGAAGTCTGAATTATAGTTCGGATCTGAGGGCAAAAAAAATTTAATGGACTGTTCGAAGCCTGTCTCGCCTCTTTGAGCACCCCTAAAAATAGTAAAAGTAATTTTTTTGTTTTATAAACATAAGTTTGTCTCTGATAAACTGAAAAAAACTGTTAAAATCATAGAAAGTACATAGTTTAAACACTATTTGAACAACGAAACCAGAAAGTCCAGGGTTCAAATCCCACATCTGCCAAGCTGCCACTGTTGGGTCCTTGAGCAAGGCCCTTAACCCACAATTGCTTGGATTGTAAGATTGTATCAATTGTAAGTCGCTCTAGATAAGGGCGTCTGCTAAATGCCATAAAATGTAAATGTAAATGGTATGATTCCAAGTTATGGTTTGTGGCCTCACTGGCTCAGCAGGAAAGGTTCCTTTCAGAGTTTTGTTTTGTCTTTCCAGTCACAGTGTTTAACTGTCCCAAAAAGTAAGATGTTCTTCCATCACAAGAGTGGGACTAAACAGTCCAAAATTATGATTACACTGTACAGTTTTGTGTTTAAAAAAGGGGGCTGGTCTGGTCTGATTGGGTGCTCAGCAACCCTAAAGCTGTGATCCTAGGATCGCCCCTGCTGTTCAATGTCTGAATTAGTTGAAAAAGAAGGTGTTTGAATTCTGAGGTTCCACTGTACTCGAATAATATATAAATATAGCTGTGAAAACATTTTAAATGGATTAAGATTTAAAGTCCTGCATTGCACTTATCAGCAAATCAAGTCTAGAATGAGACAGTACTAGGTGGTAATGAAACTCGGTGTAGAGCTCGTTGTCGAAATGCAGTCGATGCCTCCAGATCACACGGTTGAATGAGATGACAATCGAGCCATCATCCAGCAGGAAGTCAAACAAATACTCATAAGGATGAATGGGCCGCACTTCTCCATCTAAGAGCAGACGACAGCAAAGGATCACCATCAGTGTCCGAGTGAGATATTTTCATACAATCAACATGGGTGATGGGAATCTGTCAGTGTTGTGTTCTTCTGTGTGTTGTACAGTATTCCTGTTTGAGCAGATTGAAGGGCAGAACTGTTGCAATGCATTAAGCATGATGTGTGTTAGCCATACAGTATATTGGATAGAAGAGATGAATGCATGTGTGCATGAGAGAGAAAGAGGTGAAGAGCGATAGGAGGGGTTGTGTTTACCAGAGCGGGTGGCCATGATGAAAAATTCGTTCACCTCAGCAGGATTAACCACACCCATCTCTGAGCAAATGTCTGACACAACCTCCTTTGCCACCTAAAGCACACACCCACACATTATGTGAGCCAGTTTCACCCTTGTATTATCACTGCTTTCACTGGGACTTTGAGTGGGCGATGGAAACAAGAAAACAGTCTGAAAAGTGTATTGAGTGATGGCTTACACTGAAGCTGCGGACTCTGCATGGGAACTCAACTCCACCCGGGAGCAGGATGGGCAACCGCCGGGCGCTCCGACCAGCCTGAATTGGATGAATAAATACAATGTATTGACATCAATCATCTCTACCTTTGCAGTAAAATACAAACAGGCTTATGCAATAGACAGGACATCTGTTCTGTCATTTTATGAAGTAAAAGAAGTTAACAGTCTCTGCAGGGAGCAAAACGATATATAACCTACAGTGTACTGGTAGTTGACATTTTATGATGGCCCAATGTTTTTCAGTTTTTCAACTTTACTATCAGAAAATGATAATAAACATAAATATACATCCAGCAGAAATTTGAATTTAGATTTTCCCCCTGGGCAAGTGAAATGCAGTACAATACTCTCCTGCACTTTTCCGAGCTAAATGAGGAACTCAGCAGTGCATGGTATAGGAAGTCTCATATCAAGAGTAATGAGCTCTGGGAAATGTAGTGAGGAAAAGCCGTGGTTGCAACAATAAGCGTTTAGATTATTCAGTAGGCTACTCTATGATATATACAGTATACATTAAACTCCTCCATTTATGATACATTCAACGTATATGGATTTGTCAGAACGTATCCCCGTCATTAATCGGGGACCACCTGTATCTGCAAATGTATTGTACCATTAGTAAGTTTGGACACCTTCCAGAAACAATGGTGGATCATTTGTAAGGTCATCCAGACATTTCTTCCAATGTGTTTTTAAAATGTATGAAAATATGAGTGACTTAAGTTTGTTCTCAGTGTTGAGTTCTATTTATTTAGGGAAGACAAAATGAAAACATGACCAGAAGTGTCCAGACTTTTGCATAAGACTGTGAACTGTGTGTCAGTTTTCAGAACCCACCAAAATGGCCTCCATTTCCACATGGGATGGAAGATGTCTGCGGCCTCCATAGGTAAGTGAATGTTTTAGACTGTCTTCACACGTACGAGACATCTCTGAACAAAAATAAAGCACAGGCATGTCATTGGATAGAGATTTGTCCATTATTTCCATGGCTTTCTTCAAAAATAAGCTATGAGCTTGGTGAGGAAAAATATAAGTATATGTTTTGGTGCAAAAGTTAACAGAGGTTTCGAACCATGGTTATATTATTAGTATGGCTCTAGGGCTGCAACGATGAATCGATAAAATCGATAATAATCGATTATTAAAAGCGTCGACAACGAATTTCATTATCGATTCGTTGTGTCACATGATTTATGTGTCCCCTGCCTTGTCATATCCGCTTACGTTACTTGCGGCACGTCACGCTGGAAAAAAAAATACGAGCGATTGAACGGAGCGAGGCGGAGCCGGCGCGGACGCGGAATTTAAGAATTAAATAAATTATGACCGACGCAGAGAAGAAAGTTCGGCTTAAGTCCTCAAAAGTGTAGGAACATGTGTAACATGCAAGCTTTGCAAAAGTGATCTGACCGGTGCTGATACAGCCCTCGAAACAAAACAAAAATATTTGGGGGTCACCGATGAGGATGATCGGAGCTCAGCAACAGCGTAAGTCACCACAATATCCCGAGTTTGTTTCGTTGTGAAGTGAGGGAACGTAACGGCGCACTCATACCATTCGAACGGACATAGCACAGTTGATGCTGGTTAGCTGGATAATGACAGTTATGGAGTTAAGAGACAGATATCCTATATTGGCCAGGCTAGCCAAGTCCTATTTATGCATTCCTGCTACTTCAACACTGTCTGGGCGTTTATCTTTTGCGGCAGGAAATATAGTCTCTAAAAAGAGAGCCAGCTTTAGCCTGGAGCATGTTGACATGCTAACATTTTTGGATTGCAATGCAAAGTTCCTAAAGAAAAAGCGTGAATGAGTTTGTATTTAGTGTTTGCATCAGAGATGCACTTATTTTTCTTTATTATTTAATTTGTTATTTTAATTTATTAATAAATTTAATTGATTATTATTCATTTATTGTAAGCACTTATTTGCTCTGTTATTTAATGTTATATTTCTGAATAAAGACATGGAAAGTTTTTTGTTTTTTTTAACCCGATTCATCGATTCATCGAAAAAATAATCGACCAATTAGTCGATTATTAAAATAATCATTAGTTGCAGCCCTATATGCCTCTATTATTTGGATTTCCCTGTCATATTTGTACCATTACTAACATATTGAGCATGGTATGCACTATTCTACAAACTGTCGTAGAATAGTTTTTATTGTTGTTATTCATTGTGGTCTGAGCTGATAAAGGTCTGCATTGCAGGGGCGTCTGGAGCCTATCCCAGAATTGTAGGTAAAGGCATACTGTGGACAGGGTGCAAGTCCATCACTCAGGCTTGAAAGAGGTTCCAGCACAACCCTTCCAGTATCCCCTCCCTCAGACATCCCCAATTGGTTATGTGTTACCCAACCCATGTTATTTGGCAACCAGAAAGGTCAATTGGAATGTTAATAGTTTTTTCTCAGTGACTTCAATGTAAATGTAACACACAGTCACATTTTAGGAATCTGTGGAGTAAATATCACACATCGTTATTGTGCCTATCATAGTTAATTAAGGGTGATCTATAGTGAATGAATGCAATAGATATGAGCAAAGTACCTTGGTAAGGGTGATTATGGTCGTGATAGCAGCTCTGTAGATGTCGCTTTACATATGGCAGTAATGTCGGGGAACAAGGGAAGAAGCCAGCAACCAAGTTCAGCAAAAGCCAGCCACGTTTACAGCTCTCTCTGCACGAACCCAGTACAGATGTTCTTACATTTATTGCTCTTACATGCTTTGGAAAGACGAGACTGGGTATTTGCTGGAAAATATCTGAATATACTGAAACAACCGCTGTTTGTCTATTGTTTCTTATGAAACTCTAGAATTGTGATATTCAAAGACTTACTTACACATGTGCACACATCGACTTACTTGCGTGGATTATTGGAGGTCTGTTTGATGATCTGGCAGTAGATTTCATCTCGAAGGAACTCCCTTTCTTTCCCAAGCTGTGTGTCATTTATCACAATCAGTAAAAAAACAGCAAACAGTCCGATCTGAGAGAGTTACGATTCGATTTGCAACAAAGCCTCACTTGTATAATGAAGGTCAGGCAGGTTCCTTCTGTCTGGTCCTTCTTCAAGGGCCGATCAGTCATGAACTGCATCACATCTGCATAAGAGGGGAGCAGAGATAAAAGAGAGAACAGCACAGATGTGAAATGTAGTGAGAAACCTACACAGAATATATAGTTTAAGTGACGTGAGACTATAATGGGTGTTACTTTGCCATGGATGAGAAATAAAGAACAAATGAACACTAAAGAAATTATTATTCATTGAATTCATTTTGTTTATGTTAAAGTAACTGATGCCTTTGCTAGTTTAATGAGTGCCTTTTATGGTCTAATATTTACTTTTGGTAGGTTATGCCAAAACACATGGCTGTGAGCTGTCTGCAGCGTGGCTGACTTTCTGTTAAATATTTGCAGATGTCCGAAAGAAACTTGCTCTTGTGGTGAATCTGCATGGCGTGTCCTGTGATATTGGCTTTCTACTGCCATGATTTTAGTGGGGCACAGCTACATTTTAAAGTGGGTAATTTATACATTGCAGTAAGGATCCAGTGAGAACCGTGCTAGATGTGGAATAGTACTTGAAACAACACTGCAACACTGCTTCAGGAACATGTACTCTTAATGCAACTATCTCATTCAAAAGTCTGTGTATGGCATGGAATTATGACTGGTTACAGCCACCTTCTCAACCATGTCCAGATCCACCACCTTCTGTTTTCCTCTTTAAGCCCTGAGTGTGTGTGTCATTTCATTTGTTCACTCACGCATGAAACACTGTGCACCGAGAACACCGAGTTCACTGTCTGAAAACAGGATGAGAGACTCATTGATGGGCTCCTGAGAGAAAAATCACAATAAACAAAACAAAGTGATAATCAATACATTATGGATTTACATTACATCACATATTATTAAAGTTTATGAAAGTCATACATACTGCAGTACACTGGACGAGTTCTCTGACTCCATTGGGATGGCCTCGCTCATTTGGTCTAAGAAAGTGAAAGAAAATGGACAAAGAATGTTCAGGTAGTTAACGTTTCAAAATGTCAGCTGGTTATTCATTTTGCAAGTATGTAGTCTCGCTTAGATTTTTATAACAGATCCTTACAGACTTGCAAAATGTCTGTGTTGGAATATGGGTACACAACGTCTTACGATGGCGCAACTTACGATATTTTGACTTGGGAATCGAATGATACACAAAACTATACAATTTTGAATTTCAAATTGTCTCGGCAAACGATACACAGTACTCTCCTGCACTCGGATGAGGAAGTCGGCAGTGCGTGATGTAGGGAGTCACTTGGTGGCAGTGATGAGCGCTGGGAAATGTAGTGAGGAAAAGCCGTGGTAGTGGAATAAGATTTTTGTTTTTCACGTCCGGTACATTATTCGATAAGTTCCAGAGATATTCAATATGTTTACAATATGTATTACAAAATAAGCTTTATGTTAACGAATTTTGCCCAACTTCAATTTAATGTAAGTGTTTTAAGCACACTAAGCACTAATACGATCCTGTGCTTGATGTGGAACTTTGCAAGGACTCTTGTCGTGGAAGTGATGATTGCTGGGAAACGTAGTGAGGAAAAGTCAGTGCAAGTGTAAGCATGTGTAAGGAATGCCAAGCTATGATTTATATAGTATATATTAAACTCCTCGATAAATTCAATTTACAATCAAGTCGGAACGTATTCCCGTTGTAACTCGGGGACTACCTGTACCTGTACTCCAGTGTTTTTAACCCAATATCAATCCAAAGCATCTGTGCTAAGCATTGGCCAGAACTTCTATACTTTCATGTACTACAAAAAGAACAAAAGTGGTAAAAAAGAAAATCAGTATGTACTTTCCCGATCCCCGTATGATCAGGTGGAAACAAACCATACTGGCTTAACATAACGACAGATTCTAATATTGGGGTCTGAAGCCTATCCAGGAATTCAGCTGGCAGTCTAGATGGGAAGTCCATCACAGAAATAATTCTTGACTGCCAAAACAACCGATTTGCATTATCAAGTCAACATGTTTTCCGCGTTTCAATTATTGACTACAGAGATTAGGTTGAAAAATGCCGACGTGTAATTTTAAAACTGCTGAGTGACCATAAAACATCACACAGAATGTATATTAGAGTAGTAACCTTAAAATAGCTTCTCTGAAGTACTTTCTGGCAAATTCAGCCATAGGGTACTGTTGGCGGTCGGCCTCTGAGGACTGGATTGACCCCACCTCAAGACTGCGCTCACTGTATGAGTCCATATTCAGGCTGGGATGGTCTGTGGGCCCATGAGGAGCCACGGGTGCGGTGCCGGAGGACCTCATGCTTTTTTTCCTCTCAAGCCTTCGGGACATGTAGTTGCTGTGGTAGTCTGGAGGTGCCGAAGGCTGAGTGATATCAGCTAGGAAGAGACCAGTGCGGCCCCCTGTCGAGCCAAACTTCCATCCTGCAGGAATATTAATCAAATGAAGCACAGGAAAATTCAGTTCCGTTAAGTAGCATGAAATAATTAAGACATTCTGCTTTAATTAAAGTCCATTTCTGTGACAGTCAAAATTAAAAAGCCCCCCACTCTAGTTTTTACCCCATTTTAGCCATGCATAATCCCCCTTGTCGATATTCCCCACTGCATCTTTGCTAGCACCTCAAACGGCCAATAGTGCCTAGGGGGATGGTTCTTGTCTGACCTTCTCTCCCTTAAGGCCTTTTCGCACTGAGTCTGATTTATACAGACGGAAAAAACGCACGTCAAGTTTTGATACAGGACATGCATATATTAATGCCTTCACACCGAGTCTGAAACTGACGGACTGCAATGCTGTGTAAAATTTTTAATCGCCTGTTCTGATTTCTGCATTGTTCATATGCGTTAAAATCAGGCTGACCAATCAGAGCACGGTTGTCAGGCAGAACAGCTCATCAAGAGCTAATAGGACAAGCAACAGGCTGACTAAAGAAAAGATCTGGTGGAATAGAACTGAAAGGCTGGAAAATGATGGTGATAAATCTCACAGGGACTGGAAGGAACCGTTTGATTATTTATTTAAGTGCATTCTAATCTGTTCATGCCCATAAAAACACAAACTAGAGCTTCCTGCACTCGTGTCTTTGTTTATTTCGGACTTGGTGTGAAAGGTCCCACTATGGTAAAAATCCCATCTGTTTTGTTCTTGCATAACAATCGGACTCGGTGTGCAAAGGCCTTTAGATGTGGCCAATTGTGTCTGTAGAGTGGCTTTCCAGGCTGGAGGTACCACCGATGGGCTAGTTTATTTGACCGCAGCTTCACTCATCGTCTTGTTTGGTAGTACAGTATTTTAACCAGTGTAACCGGTATAATACTCACCATCCTGAAGGCCATCCATATGCAGTACTTTGATGACATCACCCTTCCGAAGGCTAAGCAGGCTCTTGTCATCTGTGACATAGCTCTTCAGACAAACAACATACTCTGAGTCCTGAAGAGAGACATAAGAGAGTATTCACGACTACCCAACATCAAACTGGATTACACAAACACATTGATTCATGGAATAATATGAGAAATCCATGAAGTCATAAAGAAATGCTTTATCCTGTATGTCACACAGACCCAGCCATCACCATAGGGAATGTTGAGAGGCCTCTGGCAAGGTGGAAACATACAAACAGTACTGTGCAAAAGTTTTAGGTCACCATTAGGTTTGTTGTTTTAGAAACGGTATAATGACCATATATACCATATGGTACGACTGGACCCAAAAATTTCAAATTTGGATCCGTCACTCCATAATACTCTTTTCCACTGGCCTTCACTCCAGTCTTTGTGAGCTTTAGCACATCTTAGCCTTTTGAAATTGCATTCAGTCATCTGGCTCCATCTTTCCTCCTTTCTGCTCTCTCCGGTCCTCTGATTCTCATTTGCTCTCTGTCCCCCCCTCCAGGTTACGCATGTTTGGTGACAGAGCTTTTAGTGCTGCAGTCCCAAACCTCTAGACTCTCTCCCACTGCATCTCCATGCACGCTATTCTCTTTTAAACAAAAATTAAAGACATACGTTTTTCAGATTGCCTTCCCCAATTTGTAGTTTTTATACATTATTTTACTATTGTTAGAATTTTTTTTCATTTTTTAAAAATTATTTTTGTTTTATGTCCTTGAATATCTTGAAAGGTGCTGATGAATAAATAATAATAGTAATAATAATAATAGTAACAATAATAATAATAATAATAAAAACAATAATAATAGTAGAAATAATAATAATAGTAGAAATAATAATAATAATAATAATAATAATAGTAGTAGTAAAAATAATAATAATAATAACAATAATAATAATAATAATAATAATAATAACAATAATAATAACAGTAACAACAACAACAACAACAACAACAACAACAACAATAACAATAATAATAATATGTACAATAAACAACACATTTGTGGAATGAGTACCTTAGATAGTTCTCTGAGGAACAGCTGCACCACCTCAGTGATCTGATGGGCTTTTGGGGAGTGGATCTGTAGCTCATCACTCTTCAGACTGAACACTACTGTTCCAGTGCCATGCAGCTCCACAGACAGCAGCTCTGCATAGCTGCTCACATAACAAAAAATGGGATGATTCAACCCTCTCAAAAAGCTCTCATGGAAATGCTCAATTCTTAAACACTGCCAGTTACCTGTAGCTACGTAGCAGTTTTAGATGTTTTGGGTTGATGCCCGATGCTGCCACCAACTTCAGCAGCTTGATGTCACGATGGGAAACACCAAGAATCTGAGTATCTCCTCCATTTCCACCCTGAAACAGAAGACATACGTTAATGCTTGGGTCTACACCATGGGGCACGGTGGATATTAGGTCTCAAAGTCTCTGCATGTGATTTGCATGTGTATTTAGAAGACTAGGGACTTGTTTACTATCACAGGGAAGAGACGTGAGAAATAATTGGTCCAGTTGTCTCTGGCTGCCATGACAACCCTCTTCTTCACGGTATCATCCCGCACATCGCTGATGCTTGTTCCAATGTGGAAGTTTGCTGTTTAGGACCAGAAATGCAGCCACAAATAGAGGACATGAAATCAAGACTGAAAAATAAGCACAGCAATGCAGGCTTCGAAAGCGGCTTTGGTAAAATTCCCACCCAGCAGATCTTTCATCTTGCGCCGCTCTTCACGCGAAATTCTCACACAGGCATCGGAGTAGGTGTCTCTCATAATCTAGGATTTAAAAAAATGGGCAGGTTAATATCAGGGCTGTCAGACAATTAAAATCTAATTAATATATGTCATTTTAAGCTAATTAATAGCTATAATGCTGTTAGTTAATCCTTCATGACCTTTATTCAAGAGGTAGTTCGTTCATTCATTTTCTTATCCTCTTAAACCCCCTCATGTGCATCCCCTAATTCTGCCTGCTACTTCTATCTCTGCCTATTACAAAATAAATCCATATTGGAACAGTCTATCTGCTTTGTGTGTTTGGTCCCATTCTGGGTTGCAGTACCTGCCTAGTGGTCCACAGACCTTAACAATGACATATTATATGGTAAAACAATTCTCTCGTCCACATGTCGGATGTGGGAGAAATATTCAGGTCTAAAGACCTGAGCAACTTTAAGAAGGGGCAAATTGTTACGACCAGACAATTGTGTAAGCCTTCCACAAGACTTAAGAAAGTCAGCAGTAGTGAGTACTGACTGACACCTGTCTGAGGAGGGACAAACCAAGAGCTGATTGAAAGAGCTGTGGCTCCTAAGTCCAATCCTGTCTCTTCTGAATGGACAGAAGAGCTACTGTGGTACAATTGGCAGAAATATGTAATGCGTCACAATATAGTGCCCTCTGCTGAGTTGAGGGCTGCCTAGAAACAAACCAGCCAGTGGGCTAACCATGCCAGAGGTCCTGTTGTTATATGAAAGCATAGACATAGCAAAAGCAGCTAAACATCTGTACCAGTGCACTACTGGGTAAAGCAGCCACTTTATATATTCAAAGTAATAGTGACTATATTGGGGAAATTCTGCAAAGAAAAATTTGTTTTTCCTAAATACTGGACCCCTGGGACCCCAAGTATTTATTACGCATGTTGTGATCAGGGTTTATTACTGAAACAGTAGGCAGAAAGTATAGGTCATCAGTTTCATTACTCACCTGCTCACACAGTAAATTAAGGGTGTATGGGTGACTGAATTTCTCTCTGGGGTAGAACAACTGGATAAACGAAAACACAGACCCAGTAAGGCACAGAGCAAACACAAAAATATGAACCAGAACCAGTCTCTGCTTTTCCAAGCCACCCGAGGATCTAGACTTACCTCTTTTCTCAGGAACATCTTGCCTGGCTTAACTGAGTAGGAAAAGTAGACACTGGCAGAAAACCTGTGCAGCTGAGAGCGAACACTCTCCTCACTGGCCATACTCCGATGCTGACCTGACCAGACAAGACGGGACACTTGTTTATATAATTCCAAATGAGCAATTCCAGTGAACATTTTTAAAAATATAAGAAAAAAAACCCCAGTAACACATTACTTGAAAACTATCCACACTGTGCTTTATTCATGAGACATTTATAGGGTTGACATAAATCTACCATTCTAGATCTCATGAGGTGAAACTAAAGTTTGTGCCATAGTGTTTTGTCTTATTTTGCAGTTTGAGTGTTGGTATAAATAGGAAGATGAATTCCCTGCTAAGAATATTTCCATCAAGAAAGCATTTTCGTTTCATTTTGCCAAACATTGCTTTGATGATTAATAGATTGAGTCCATAACCTCAAAATCAGAAAATGCTGGCACAGTATGGAAAATGCAAATAAAAAATAAACATAATGCTTCGTACACGCAGATTGACATGTATTTCATTGCAGACAGTATGAACCCAAGATATTTCGGATTTTGTCTGGTCATCTTCATTTCATTTGTTAATAAACTCCTGCATTTCAGGCCTGTGACACATTCCAAAAAAGTTGGGATGGTAAAACATTTACCACCAGGTAATGCTGCCATTCCTTATCACAACACTTAAGTATGTGTTTTCAAATGAGCATACCAAGCAATGAAGTGTTTCCCTGGGAAAGATGCTGTCTTGAAGGCAGCCATTAAGGAATTGCTTAATGATATTATCTGTAGAGGAAGAAAAATGCAAATTCCTTCCAATCTTTCTTTGAGGAACACTGCTTTTAAACATTTCAATCATTTTCTCATGCATTGGTTGACAAACTGGAGATCGTCTGCATATTTTTGTTTCTCAAAAACTCTCTTCAAAGCCTTTCGTGGATACTGCTTTTGTACCAAATCATGGGTAGACTAACATTAGGTTTTTTTCATTACTAGCCTTAAATTGCCCCCGTCACAACTTGTTTTTGGAATTTGTTGCAGGCCTAAAATGCAGGAATGGATATATATTAACAAATGGAATTAAGTTGACCAGGCAAGATGTGAATCATCATGGGTTCTTATTGTCTGCAATCTAATAAAAGTCAAAGTAAATGTAAGTAACACTGCAGCTTTTTGTGTTTGTTTTTGCCTTTTTTCCAATACTGTTCCAGTGTTTTCGGATTTGGGTTGTACTTCATTCACAGATCAAGCCATGTCCATAACCGAAATGTACACGATCACTCACTGAGTCCAGGTGCAGGCATAGAAGGTGGTTCAGGAATGTTATTCATTATAGGAGAACTGGACCGCGATGTATCAGAGTTTTTAGAGCGCTGCGAGCCGAAGAGGTCTGCTAGAGAGCGTTGCTTCTCCCTCATGCTGTTAGAAATGGAGCGAGGATGCTTTTGAGGCTCAGATGCAGGTGCAGGAGGAGGAGGGGGATATGATTGTTGTTTTTTGGGCTGTGGAGGAGGTGCCCATTGTTTCTGTTGCAAATAAGACCAAGAGAACACTTGTATATGGGACAGTTACTTTCTATTAACAATGGATTGTACACTCATGCATAAGAGTCGTAAGGGAACTGTTACTTTTTGCTGATTAACTGGTCCTTTTGCCCTCAGAATGGCCAGTGCTTCTTGTTTAGGGTCGCTCTTTTTGACAAACTGCTTGGCAGGAACCCTGAAGAGTTCAAATTCCACACAATTCAACAAATGCTGTAAACCAATTCGGTGTTTCCTCATTCAAATGTCACTCAGTGATAAGAGCAATGAAACTTTGCCTCGTGTGATAAACTAAGCTTTATTGCTAAATTAATACTAAACAGTTCTTTTACCTGACAGGCTCGAATGGCTCCGGCTCTGGAGGAGGTCTGCTCTGGTACATTTTAATGATTTCTCGAATTTTGCTGCTTGGCTGTCGTTTAACTGGGGTGGCTTTAGAAGTTTCAGGCTCTGAATCTGATGAGTCTGACTTTTTATGGGGATCTCGAGGTGCTGCTACTTCAAGCAACAGAAATTTGATATGACATCTTTAGACATTGGATTTGCATATTAGTTAAGGCATGCATTTATTTTTAAAAAGTCAAATGCAAAATGATGACTAGAATTCTAACAAGTCTGGGATAGGGATTTGAACCTTTAGTCTTCACGGGAGGAGATGCTGTCGTCACCGGAGCAGGCTTTTTTGCTGGTGGGGGGGACTTTGCTGGTGGTGGAGGGGGCTTTGCTGGTGGTGGAGGAGACTTTGCTGGTGGTGGAGGAGACTTTGCTGGTGGTGGAGGAGACTTTGCTGGTGGCGGAGGTGGCTTTGTTATTGGTGGAG
Organism: Ancistrus triradiatus; assembly: GCA_025084515.1. NCBI lineage: Eukaryota > Metazoa > Chordata > Actinopteri > Siluriformes > Loricariidae > Ancistrus > Ancistrus triradiatus. The sequence continues at coordinate 70,403 of JAJAGP010002406.1, read as the reverse complement.
AGGAGTAGATCAGTGGCTTAGCAACTTTTGGAGCAGGTTTTGAACGTGCTTCTGGAGTTCCTGTGTTAGACAAAATTGCATCTCCACATGATGAACTTCATAAATGTGTTACCTTTGTCCACTGAAATTTAAGGCCAGGATGAGACACCTTTTCTAAGCTCCCCAGCAACATGTCTTGATTCCGCAACTACCCATTAACAAACCCATAACTTTTGGTGTCAAAACCAATGCTTTTTACTCGTACCCTTATTACTATCGGCTAGAAATGCTGTAATTTCTCTCCCTAGTACTATTAGGTTGAACAAACTCTATAAGGTCCAGATTGTTCAAAATTCAGCAGCTCAGCTTCTCAGAAAAAGAGAACAGGGGACTAACAAAGTACGTAAAGAAACAGATGGACTACAGTTTGTAATTGTAGAACTACTAAGTGCTTCTATATAGCAGAACTGATAAAATGGACAGTGCGCATATAAACAAGTAGGTGTACCTAATAAAGTGGCTTCTTTTAGCTCAAACCATTCTGGCCACTCTCCTCTGACCTCTGGCATCAACCAGGTATTCCTACCCAGAGAAATGCTTCTCATTATTTTCTCTTTTTCAGACAATTCTCTGTAAATCCCACAGATGGCTATGCAATGAAAATCCTAGTAGATCAGCAGATCTAGCACCAACAACAACGACACATTCAAAGTCACTTAAATCACCTTGCTCCCACATTCTGGTGATCGGTTTGAAATTCAGCAGATTGTCTACATGGCTACGTGTGATTTGCTGAATAGATATTGCTGTAAACAAGCAGCTGAACCTAATTAAGTGGGCAATAATAATAATAATAATAATAATAATAAAAATAATAAACTAACAATGATGATGATGATTATTATTATTACTATTATGGTTCTAGCATCATTACAACTGGTGCACTCGTCTCACTGCAGAGAACAGTTGAATCAGCTGACAACATGTATGAAAATCTCACCTATCTTCTGGAAAAAGGACCTCTTCTCCTGAAATGATTCTGGAATGTCTGAAGTGGGTGTGTTATCTTCTTCAGTCTGTTACAAGGTCAGCAATTCAACTGTGTGAGGAAAGTTCAGCACCAAGTCTGTAAAATCTGGTTGTACATACAAGAACACACGTACCTTTGGGATGTGTGGCTGCACATGTGGCACTGAATTTGGTGTGGGCGCTGCTGGAGGGGCGGGGGCCTTCGGTGGCTGAGGTTTCTGCTGCTGTTTTGGCTGCTCTCGCTCAGGTTGATTTTGCTGCTGCTGCTGGCGTTGCTTTTGCTGCTGCTCCTGCTGCTGCTGTTGGGACAGAGTCATTGCCTGCAGGGTCATCTGCTGGGCCTGTAGGGAATGCATGGACATCATACAATTTATACAGTAAACCAACACCAACTACACTGACATACAGAGTGATCTGTGTTCGGTTCTTCTCACCATCAGCAAAGCTTGCTGGTTGATGAATGCTTGCTGCTGTTGAGCCATCTGCTGCGGGTTTACAGCCGGAGAGCTGGTAGGCATAGCATTTTGCTGCATGGCACCTGGCATCATCATAGCTATAGAAAAGAAAACGTTGGCATTGGAAAAGCTGATGAACATCCTATGTGCTGTTTAACATCCATTCGCTTTAATGACTGAGGTTTTCAGATTTGCAGTAAGAAAGAAAATGTCTAGTATGAATTTAATTCACGTCGGAATGACAGAAAACTAGTGCGAGTGAACTCTTGCGACACCTGCTGACAGAAAATTGCAGTCTTCAAAGGCATAAAAATGATATCATTTCACTTTGTCTCATTTTCGTTTCATGGACTGTGTTGGCATGTCGGTTAAGGTACTGGACTATGGGCCAGAAGGTCCAGGGTTCAAATCCTACCCCTGTTGGGTCCTTAAACAAGGCCCTTAACCCACAATGCCTTGGATTGTAAGGTTGTAGCAGTCGTAAGACAGTCTGGATAAGGCTGTCTTCTAAATGCTGTAAATGTAAATAGCTACAAATAGCCATGATGCTGATGTGATGTTAAATAAATAAACAACAACTGTAGTAGAACTGTGGTAGCCTAGTGGTTAAGGTACTGGAAAATCCAGGGATCAGACCTCATCCCTGCCAAGCTGTCACTGTTGGGGAAGACCCTTAAGTCACCATATCAAATTGTACGTCTCTTTGGATAAGGGCGTCTGATAAATGACATAAAAGTAAATAAATAAAACAAAAATATGAATTGCTGTATTGTACTAAATGTTTTATATCGTTTTAATAAATGTTTAAAATAAAACATTACGTGCAAAGTATCTAGACTACTATGCGACTCCATTCAGTGTCCATTTCGGTTAATGTCCACAGCTGTACTTAAGATCCGTTTGGCACATGGCTGGTAAAAAAAGCCTTACGTGGCATGGGCTGCATCATAGGCATTGCCGCACTCTGAGGCATCATGTTTGGCATCATGGGTTGGGCAGCATAGCCTGGCATGGGTGGATTCATGGGCATTCCTGAAAGAACATAAATAAGACATTTACAACCTAGAGTATGGCATTGTAAATGCACACGGCTGTGCTGTAAAACGAGTGTTACATAATAACTGTAGACACAACCTACTCACCCATAGGATAATTTGGCATCATCATTGGGACTCCTGTGAACCAGAAAACGCAGTCTTCATACATGCAACTGACTCATGATTAGTACACAAGTGAGCCAAAGTTAATGCTGTTAATACGATATATGACATGACTTGTAAAGACTGTACCTGCTCCACTGTACATGCCAGGCTGCATCCCTCCTCCTCCTCTCATCCTTCGATTTAGCATGTTCATGTGATCAAAGTCCTAAAACCACACCAGAACACTGTCTAAATGCTGAGTGAAATAACAGCAACTCAACATAAGATCACAAAAACAGTCACTGACTGGGATCCATACAGTTAACATTTCAATGGACTGAACTGCACTGACCGATGGAGCATGATCCAGCAAAGGGTCAAACAGGTCATCCAGATAGGCATCCATCTGGGGAACTAAGTGGAAAAAGTAAAAAAAAAACAAGAAGGGTCAAGACTGAAGTTGGTAATACTTAGTGGTTCTAGAAGTTTCACACAAGAAGAATGATTTATCATACCATTTAATGTGATTTCCTAAATCTCTGACACACATACACCAATCAGGCATAACATTAAAACCAGTCTAATATTGTGTAGGTTTCTTCCTTATAGCGTTTCAAGAGTTTTTTCCCTCCCACTGTTACCCTAGGCTTGCTTGGGCTTAGATAATAGAGGATAATAGAAAATTTTAAGCTGCTAGAAATCAATCTGACTTTGACTTTGTTCACAAAACTGACAAATTTCACCTGTCAGTGGTATTCATATTACAGCTGATTTATGTATTTCCATCACACGTTACCATTTACCAGCCTCATAATGTGTTTATGCAGTTATCTTACCCTGAGATGAACTATATGCACTGCCGTCATAAGAAGGAAGGCTCGGAGCCTGCATGGTGGGGGCTGGAGGTATGATGTCATCCAAGTCACCAGACATCATCCTGTTTTGGGGAGATCACAAAAGTGTAAAGATAATGTCAAAATAACCCCGAATCACTGTTGAGGGTGCAGTATACAGTACTGTGCAAAAGTCTTAGGCCACCATTAGATTTCTTGTCTTAGCAACGGTATAATGACCATATATAGCATTCTTGAAGATTGGACCTAAAAATGTCAAACTTGGATTCGTCACTGCATAATACTTGTTTCCCATTCCAGTCTTTCTGAGCTTTAGCATATCTTATCCTTTTCACCCTGTTCCCAAAAAAGTGGCTTCGTAGCTGCTACCCTTCCAAAAAGACCATTCCTGATCAAGCTTCGGACTGCAGAAGGGTCAACTTTGCATCCTGATGATGCTGCTTTTGCTCAAGTGTAAGGGAGCTCACACTAAATACTTGCCACTGTAGCCTGTAGAAGCTGTTTTTTTTGTCTCAATTTTTAATACTGCCTTTCAAATTTGCTGTATTTTCTGATTGTATTCTAATAAAGAGACTGATAAATAATTACATATAGTCATTATACCACTGCTAACACAATGGCATATCTGATATAATGGTTAGACATTTGCTGTATATCTAGTATTTTACTGATACCCTCACTACTGTCATGTGTTACCACAACAACTCGGAGATGGAAGGTCACTGGTGAGGTGGACCAACAAACACAGACAACAAAGATCCAGGGCATGACCTGGTGAAACTTAATCTAATCCAGCGGAGAGAATGCACAATCTGAGACAATCACATCACCAGAGGTGGGATGCAAACCAGGGAGCCTCAGCAATTGATAGAGCACTGAGAACCAGAACTCTATCAATTGAGCCACTCTAATTCGTATCCTGCCACAAGATGATGAACGTCTCTCGGATCACATGTTCTTAACTTTTGGCAAAGCACAATATGACAAAAATGTAAAATCATTTTTGCAGTTTTCAGTGTGTTAAGAGTACAAATCTATTATTAACTCACCTGCCCCCCATTTCACTGAAGAGGTAGTCAGGCTGGGCAGGTCCTTGTCCTAGTGTACCATCAGCCTCAGCTCCAGCCAATAGATCCATCACATAATCACAGCCGGTCAGATCAGTCCAACCGTCTTCAGTCAGCAGAGACACAGACCAGCCCCTCGCAAGCTCAGGGACACCCCTAAGCGCAACACACCACCTTACTACAATGATCTTTAAATTCAATTTACTTTCTGAACATTTTTTTATTTAAATAGATGTTTAAAAATAATAAAAATATATTTAACACATTCCTATAATGATAGAATCCTACTAATCAGGTGTCTTATAAAACATTGTAACAGACAAATATGAGAAAAACCAATAGAACTAATAAATGTTAATTCATTCATTCATTCATTTTCTTATCCAGGTAATCCTGATCAGAACGCCAATCCATCGCACATACACTCACACACGCACTCACACACTAGGGGCACTTTGGAAACACCAATTAACCTAACACTCATGTCTTTGGAATGTGGGAGGCAACCACAGTACCCAGAGTAAACCCACACGAACACGGGGAGAACATGCAAACTCCGGGTTTGGGATTAAATGTTAATTCAATACTTAATAAAAAGTTTAAACTTAATAAAAAATTGTAATATGGGGGCTCTGGTCTAGGACACACGTGACAGCTGCAGACCCGCCCCAGCCCCGGCCTCAAGGATCACTGAAGACTCAGGAACTCCTGGCATGGCTTTGTGCAGAGTGCAACTTGCATTTCTGGTGACACGGAGTTAACCCAACTTGGACTTTTCAGGACCTACAATGCCAAGGGAACCCTCCTGCTGGGTATCACAACGAGCCGAACCTTTGTAACTCAAGCCTCGACATGCCAGAGGTGGGTTTCGAACCACAGTAAGGCACACAAACACGTGCAGTGCACGTGTTCATGCATTATGGCATGATACAAAGGCTTTAGCAAGCTTAAAAAAGGAACTTCTAAATCGTGACTTTACGAACCTGTAGCTCAGGAGCCAGGACCCTAGCTGTTCTCCTGTGGTCCAGGACTCTACCTCTGCAGTGAATTTCTCCTCTGTGAAAACACACACTTTGAGCATACTGAAACAATTCACTGTCCTGAGCATCTAAGATATTCCAAGATCCAGTCCTGCATTCTGTTTAACTCTGTATTAAGGAATGGCTTTGTATTCTGCTTTAAATATAGGACCAAAACCTTTACATCATAAAATATTTCTTTCTGACCGGTGGGCTCTTGCCCATATTTTCTACATAGGGTCAGAGGGTGGTGAAGGCATAAGGTGCAGATGAGTATGTACACCATCTGGCCTCCCCTCGCTCTTACGCTATTTAATGATTCTCAACCAACGTCAAGAGTCTAACCATTGAACGTGTTGACATCCACAACCATCTTTCCTTTCCGCTGATTGGCAGTCCATTCAAGCCGAGTAGGAGGGTGGAGTCTGCTGGCATGAGGATGCAACTGAAGAGATGTGAGCAATTTATGCTGACACACAGAGCGATATTCTCCTGGACCTTGGTCAGAAACATACCTGAAAATACAGAAGAATGTGTTGATACCTGTAGTGCTTCAGTACTATCAATCCTTCATATAGTCTACATTACATGCTTTTGAACAGCACACATACTTGAGCAATGGTTTGTCCAGGGAAGGGGACGGTGTGAAGCCACTGAGGCAAGACGTCAGAAGCAGCCAGCTTCTCTGTGAGCTTGAGCTATCAGCCTGCTGATCCCATGAATGATAGACTAGTTGGGCCAGAATCTCATCTCTAAGTGAGGGTCTGTTTTGACCTTTCTCCACTATGTAATTCCCCAAAACCTGCTCCTGCCATCCACTCAGCTCTGTGTCTTCACAGAAGCGTAGAATCTGGAAGAGAAAATCATTGACCTTTAGTGATCCAGTAAAATCGACTTAATATATTGCACAGTTCAAAAGTCTTAGGTCAACATTAGATTAGATATAACACTGGTGTAGCAATGGTATAATGACATAATTATATATAATTAATTCCCAGTCTCTTTATTAGAATATGTAAATCAATAAAAAAATAAATAAAACAAAACAGCTTCTATAGGCTACAGTGGCAAGTATTTAGTGTCCCTCCCCTTACACTTGAGCAATAGCAGCATCTGGCAGCTTCATTGGGATTTCAAGTTGACCCTTCTACAGTCCAAAAAAGCTTGATCAGCAATGGCCTTTTTGGAAGGGTAGCAGCCAAGAAACCACTTTTCAGGAGGGGAACAGGGTGAAAGGTATGCTAAAGCTCACAAAGCTTACTGAACCTTAGTTTAACTGAAAATTGTAAATAAGCTTATTTTGCCTCCTCTATGTATGTATTGAATATATCCTTCTCCTGTAATCTTTTTCAATTTCCTTGGAAACAGACTGTCGTGTAAGTATTTCACTGCACGTTAAACTGTTTATGGTTGTGTGTGTGACGAATAAAACTTTTGACACTTGAAAAAAGATTGGAATGAAGATCAGTGGATAAGAGTATTATGGAGTGACAAAGCCAATTTTTTTTTGGATCCAATCGTCGGGAACATCTTATATACAATAATTATACCATTCACAACAAATCTAATGGTGGCCTAAGACTTTTGCATAGTACTGAACATGGCATGAGTTCAATATAGAGGAATGCATTCCGCACCCACAATGCAAACCATGTGGTAAAGTGCTGGAATTGTAACAACCCAAAAGGTGGAGTATTCTACTTTTTTGGATCACTTTCTTTTCACTGACCAGTTTATATATCTCCAGAGCAGTGCGGGCATCAGCAGGGTCCAGATATGTGAGTGGTTTGTGGAGTGACTGGCCTGGTAACTGACACCATCCATCCTACAACAGAAGAAGGAGACATGCATCTTAAAGCTATCCATATACAGTAGATGCACTTAATTATCTGGAAAGGCTCTGTAAGAGTTTTGTGTTCAACCAATTTTGTCCCATTTCTCCCTGCATAGTCTTTGTCTTACCTGTATCTGCACTGTGTTTCCAGGTTGTAGCTATCCCTTATCACACGGGTTTGTACCTGTTCCGCGTTTGGTTCTGTGCTCAGCTTGTAACCAGGTTAGCCTAGTACTCTTAGTCAACCCTGTTAGCTGGCTAGCCTTTTTACCATGTTTAGCCTGTGTGCTCTTTTTAGCTAATTATCCTGTTTGTTCTAGCTTTCTCCTCTTGTTTGGTTGACCTGGTTTATCTTCACTACATGTTTCATTTTTGTATAGGAAATACCACTTTCATTTGTGTATGGATTCTGAGCCCTGTATTACAACAGGCTAAATAGATGATTGTAAATTTTGCGAACCACAGTGTCCCCCTGCCATTCCCCAGATTTTAGCCTATTTATCTACCTGGGTTTGCCATCACAACAGCAATAACACTGAGTTATTAATTGTGAAGTGTACATAAATTCCCGTGTTTTTCCACTTAATGATAATAACTAAAAAAGAAATGCTTCGGCAAATAATGATGTCCTCCCAGCTAAATATACCAACACTACATATAATGTTTTAACATACTGTATAATGTTTAATACCTAGTACAGCAACAAATAACCGTACCATAATCCATTAACTGTTGCAAGATTTTGGTGTTTGTGTACTTGGGATTTAGTTTTAAGTTTGGGTGCACGTAAGGTTTATGTGTGAACACTGCACCTTCAGAACGTGTTTGGCAATAAATGGGAAGAAGGGGTAAGCTGCGATAATCAAGGGGCAGGGAGAGGCGATGCTCTGCTTTTGATCCTGTGGTGGCGCTACCTCTGTGACTCCAGAAACCATACCTCTGTTGACGGCCTAAAGACAACAGAAGTATATAAACATGGATGAAACTATCAGAGATTTCTGATAAGGGTCAAGTAATAAGTAAGAACATTAGTTTATAACACAGAAACACACTGATTCCGCACTTAACCCTAAATGGCGCTACGTAATCGGTGCCGATAGAGTCCTGTCTGGCCGGTCTCTAACATTCCCCACACCTAAAATGTAATGAACTAATACGACACCATCAATGGACGCAACCCTAGCCATGTAACATGGAAACAAAGCTGCTGGAAGAAATGAATAGATGAACTCGTACCATCCTGAATAGTTCACTGGGGTTTGACCCCCTGCCTGCACTCTGGTTCTCTCGCTGTGTCCTGCAGCTTCAAAGAGAAAACGTATCAAACAGTCAGCAAACCATATGACCCTTTTTATGAATGACAATAACTCTTTACTCGTCAGGCTGGTCTGATTTCTTTTTTGTAATAATGCATCGAAACAATACTTTACCAGTTTCTCGCTTTTTCTGCGAGTTGCTTGGCATGATTGATTTCTGCATTATTTAAAGTACTAGCTAAAGATTACTTTTCTTCTCATCGTACAAGTGTCAGTAGCAACCTGAAGATGCAAAAAGTAAAGAATAAAGAAATAGATGTAAAATCAATCAGACATTATGCAGACAGAATACCGAAATGAATAATGGAAATGTAACATGGAGGCAACATTAAATACACTAGGTGCGAGGTGGAAGTACAATACTCTTTGTTTTCCTGTACTTAAAGTTATTTTTAGGTGGTCCTTACTTATATTTGAATTTTCTTAACTGATCGCCTTTTTAACGTTTTTTCTTACTACATTGTCAAAGAACCATGTTATTTGCAGAGTCTTGTTGAGACAAGTCAGTGGACAAAGTCACTGCATCTACTCTCAAAAATAAGTGTAACAGTAACACACTTTAACAACTGTTATATAATCAGACACTAGAAGAGGCTTTGCCACATGTTCCTATGAGGTGAATTCTATTTCTGTCAGTATATAAGAGTTACATAAAAAAGAAGAACTGCATTAAATTAATTTAAAGCTTCAGTTTGGCTCGAAAACTTGAAATGTTTTGTATTTTTGGGATTATTCTGTTTTTTGCTGGGATTTAGCTAAAGATGTTAATGTCATCCTGCCTAATTTTGGTTTGGCCGATGTTCATGAGCTGTGTACACCACTATGTACTCCTCAGTGTTCTGGATTGTTGTAACCCTCTTGCCCTCAATACAGACACTCTGTTTAAAAAAAAATTAGTTCAGATATCTTTCCTAAAGAAAGAATTGTGAAGTACCCAACGAGCAAAAAAAAGTAATTTAGTCAGCCACTGATTGTGTCAAGTTCTCCTACTTAGAAAGATGATAGAGGTCTGTAATTTTCCTCATATGTACACTTCACTATGAGAGACAAAATGAGAAAAAAAACCAGGTATCACATTGCAGGATTTTTAAGAATTTTAAATTGTAAATCGATGGTGGAAAATAAGTATTTGGTCACCCCCACAAACAGAAAGATTTCTGGCTCTCAAGACCTTGTTCACTTCCTCCTTAAGAGCTCTTCTGTATTCCACTGGTTACCTGTATTAATTGCAACCTGTTTCATTCAATCCACACCTCGTTATCTTATAAAAGACCCCTGTCCAAGCCTCAAACTCCATACTCCAAGCTCAACCATGGCCAAGATCCAAAATCTTCGAAGGACACCGAGGAATTCTTTAAAAATCTTACAACGTGATTTCCTGGATTTTTTTTTCTCATTTTGTCCTCTCATAGTTGAAGTGTATCCTATTATGAAAATACAGACCTCTCTCATCTTTCAAGTAGGAGAACTTGCACAATCAGTGGGCTGACTAAATACTTTTTGCCCCACTTAACAGGTGGATACGTTAGTCCACATACTTTTCTAACTCTACTTGAGTAAATATATAAGGCAACCTCCACCTTTTACTAGTAGTTTTGCAAAAGATGGATAGTAGTTTTCCTTATGTAAAGAAATTGTGTACTTCTGCCACCTCTTCATAGGTGTATAGAGATAATGAAGGGGTAGGTTTGAATTTTGCACTTTATATATAATTTTAAAATAAAATTATAGCTAGAAATAGTACATTATACATATGTCCAGTTACACCTAGGATGGGAGGTAATGAGCTATTTCATATCAACGATATCTTCCAGTAGAAATACAATAATGATATAATATCATGGATACCAAACAATAATTAAAACTGATAAGACTTTAATTATGCATTATTATAGCTTATGAATGCCATATACTTCCTAAGGTCAAAACATAAGAGTGAGTAATTTCAGTAAAAACATCTTGGCTTTACATTGTGGGTTTGCCAGTTTGCAGATGTTTATGTGTATTTTGTCTGTGTGCGTGACAGGCTGTTTCGTTTCACTGTCTCAAGGGTTATTGCACGTTACCCATGGTATCCAAATCCTTCAATCGAAGAGGCGTCATCCCATTAATTCACTTTGTTTAATACCACCTCCAGCCCAGCCCTATTTACACAAGTCAATGTGTTAATCATACAGCTAAAGTTTTTGGATGCACGTGGTACATATTAACGTACTTTTATGAAGGGGAGGCAGCCTTAAAAAAAAGTGAGGTTACATTAAGAAATGTAACACCTCTGGTAAAGAAGCCTGTTTGTCAGTCTCCCTTGTACGGCTTCATGGTTTTTGGGCTTTTCAGAATTAGAAGGGTAAAACATGTAGCCAGTTAATATCCTACAGTAAAATACTGTTGCTTAAAGTATTCCAGATCCCGTCTTAAGAAGTAAAGCCTCTGTAAGACGTTTTTGGCAATTGATGGACCATGATAACCCATTAATGATATGGACTGTCTGTGGAAATTTGAAGCTCAAACTTGTCACCTTTACAAATATGGGGCTTGGTGATCACTGTGTTTTTGTTTTTGGAAGTTCAGACGGCAGTCCCAGTGGACAAGACCTGCCGAAAACTTTGCGTTTGCTTCAATGCTCTAAGTTTCACATTATTTTCACTTATTTCATGTCCTTTATATTTCACTTATAATAGGTGTATTTATTGATTATTATTATTATTGTATTACATTCCTTTGCTTTATTAATTCTTTTAATCAATTACTTACATATGAATATAGGAATAAAAAAACATGACTTTGGGGTCGGGCACAGATGAAATCCATCTACCTTACTTCTTTAGGGAGATTTGATTGCACAAATCAGATTTCAAACAGCTTTTCTGGAACCTAAGGTTCCACTGTAACTTCCACTTCGACTTTTTTATAATATCAGTAGTATTTCTACTTATGATAAACAATAATATATCTGTTGCTTAGTATCGTAGATCATCTTTAAAAGTAAAGCCTCTGTAGACTTTTTTTTGGCATTAGACCATGATAATCCGTTATTGATGTGGACTCTGTGGAATTTGAAGCTTAAGTGTGTCACCTTATACAATAATGGAATGGTTCACTGTGTTTTTGTTTTCTGAAGTTCATGAACAGTTTTTTGTTTACTCAGCATGAACAGTTAGGTTGTTTTTTTCTTTTGCTGTCTTTGGAACACATTCATTTTTCATGAACAGCCAAGGCTGGAAAAAGTATCTTTGCCGAAAGTCGACTGATGTTGCAAGATTGGGAGTGAGAGGTGCCCTTCCCTATAAGAAAACACACTAAATCAGAGTCTGTTCTTCTCAAGAGTAACCTTGAGAACCACGTGAACCATGGCCTGCTCAAAATAAAGATCAGATGACCCTAATAGAAGAATCATACAGGTGAGTACAAAACGCATTTCTAAAGACCTAGGTGTTGTTGAAGATATGATAACTGTGTACAAATGGAGGAACTCCAGTATGGTTGCTACTCTTCCTGTGAGTCCTGCAAAGATCCAGGAACACAATATGCAATACTAAAGAAGAACCAACAGCAAAGGACCTGCAGTAAGTGCTAGACCCTCTTCTCAAGTGTTCTATAACTAAAATGCATGACAGGACTTCACAGAGGAAAGCTGCTGTCCTCAACACAGCAGTCAAGTGAAATGTACAATGTCATGTATGGAAGCAAACACAGCAAATTCTCAGTCATATTATAAAGCCTGGTGGAAGGTGCATCATGATTTAAACTGCTTTGCTACATCAGAGCCTTGCAATAATTGAGTGAATAATTCATTGTTTTCAATACATTTTACACTGAATGGGAATTAAAAGATGCAATATGACAATGACCCAAAGCACACGAGTAAATCGATAGCATAATAGTTTAAAGATATAAAACTTTGCCCAGGAATAAACTCAATTCTTCATGCAAGAAATTCCAGAATGGTCTAAAATTCCTCCTTAACACACTTCCAGTGTTATATGTATCTACAGGAAATATTATTTCTTCTAAAGAAGGTTGTACTAGTTACTAAATACAATGCTAACAGTTTTCCCCAGCCTGACTGTGATTGCTAAAAAGTACAGTTTTTGTGGTGTTACTAATAATTTATTACAATGTATTTGTCGTTATTATTTTAAAGATCCACCATACTGTAGGAATAATTACTTCCAACCGTCCAGTTAAAGCGAACATTGCAACTTCTCTGTGACCAGTGCAATGTGCTGCACTATTCCTTAGCTGCTGATCTTCTTTTATATCCCCCACATCCAGTATCACATCGAACAGAGTCCATAAGGACCAACCCAAGTTAAAATACCTTCGTATCATTGGCCGTCGCTGTGATGGTAACTTGTATTGTGTGTTTATCACATTTCTTAAGGTTTTAGAGAAATGTACAATTGTTACAAACGTTAATTTCTTAATAAGAATGACGAAAACAAAGAATTGTGTAATAAAGGTTGAGAAATATATCCCCTTCTAACGCCACTGTAACGCGAATGGAATAGTCAATAACCTAACAACCTTACACAGAACACTAGTGGACTCATCTAATGCCTAAACCCTTATAAGTTGTTACACTTTCATATTACTATTTCAGACTGTTCATACTAAAATTAGCAGCCATACGTCATTTGCAACATTTGTTCCCCAGCTGGTTGTTTCCTTCCTTTCCTTGTAGAAATTCAAGAACACATGCAATTTGTCAAGGGTGGCGCAGATTTTTGCATGAGAATGTATAGGAAAGTAACCAAAGCTAACAGTAATCACCATTACAACACAATGATTTCAGTGAAATAATATGGCACACTTAAAAACTAGAGTCATACTGTAATGGACACAACAGAACTACTGAGGATTGCACAGGAACATCTGATAAATAAATGTAATGTAAGGTTTTAAAAAATGAATAAAAACCAACTACCTAAAAAATAATCAGTCAGGCTTGCCAACAGAGAGAGATCTTAACAGACGCAGGCAAAGATACATGTAACTCCTCACTAAAAGTGAGGGTTTGAAGTCCAACAGGAAAGCAGTGAATAAGGTGTGGAGCAAAGTGAGTGAGAGAGAGAGAGAGAGAGAGAGAGAGAGAGAGCCTGAAGGTTGTAACAAGGCCAACATGAAAGGGCAAATAGACAAGAAAAAATTTGCTGCACTTTTTAGGTGCCGGCCGCACTGACTAATAGGAAACGTCCTGATCACTGTTTGCTCAGGAAAACCTACATCATTCATTACAGTGGGGCAAAGTAATTTAAGTCGCCACTGATTGTGCAAGGTCCCGGAGAGAATTAGAAAAATGAGAGTGTTCTGTATTTTCATCATAGGTCTTGCAGCTTCAACTAGATGCAAATGAAGAAAAAAATCCAGGAATCACACTTGCACTTTCAACTCCCTCCACAATTTTTCTATGGGTTGAGGTCTGGAGACTGGCTAGGCCACTCCCGACCTTGAATGGCTTTTTACATAGCACTCCTTCGTTGCCCGAGCGGTGTGTTTGTGAATCATTGTCATCCTGGACGACCACCACTTCAATCTTCCTGCTCTCACTGATGGAGGATGTTGTGGCCTAAAATCTCACGATCACATGGCCCCGTTTCTTCTTCCCTTAACAACGGATCTTCGGCTGTCCCCCTCTGTCAGAAAACGCCCAGCATAGATGTTTCCACCCCCATTTTTCCAGTAGGTATGGTGGGCTTGGGATGCAACTCCGCATCTTCTTCCTTCCCCCACATGGCGAGTTGAGTTTTTTTACCAAAAAGTCTATTTTGGTTTCATCTGACAACCACTGAAATTCTCTCTCCCAATCCCTCCTTCTGGCATCAGCCATATGCTCTCTGGCAAAACTTGGGAAAGCCTGGACATGTACTGGCTTAAGCGGGGAAGCACGCCTGGCACACTTACTGGGTCTCTCTTGGGTCATAGTGTGTTGGCGGATGGGTAGCCTTTGGTGTACTTTGGTCCCAGCTCTCGGTCATTCCATTCATTCAGGTCCCTCTGTGTATTCTTGGGAATTTGGCGCTCACCGTTCTCGTGATCATTTTGAACCTCTGGAATTAGATTCTTGCATGGATCCCAGATCGAGGGAGATTATCAATGGTCTGAATGTCTTACAATTGCTCCCACAGTTGATTTATTCACAGCCAACCTGCTTGCCTATTTTAGACACCTTCCCAGCCTGATGCAGGTCTACAATTTTATTCCTAGTGTCCTTCAACAGCTCTTTGGTCTTGGCCATGGTTGAGTTTGGAGTCTGACTGTTTGAGGCTGTGGACAGGTGTCTTTTATACAAATAACGAGGTGAAACAGGTGCCATTAACACAGGTAACGAGTGGAGGACAGAAGAGCTTCTCAAAGAAGAAGTTACAGCTCTGTGAGAGCCAGAAATCTTGCTTCTTTGTGGGTGACCAAATACTTATTTTCCACCATGATTTAAAATTAAATTCTTTAAAAATCCTCATTTTGTCTCTCATAGTTGAAGTGTACCTATCATGAAAATTACAGACCTCTCTCATCTTTCTAAGTAGGAGAACTTGCACAATCAGTGGCTGACTAAATACTTTTCTGCCACACATGCATACACAGGTCATGTTTTGTTTTGTTGACAGTAAACGTGTTTTATATAGCACAGATAATAAGCTTACTACTCAGGACGTTTTATCTCAGTATGCATTGTACTATACATAATCTTTGCAGTATATATTTATAGTGCTGCAAAATGTTTAAAATATTTAGTCGTCTTAATCACACCAATTTTTCAGTATTAATCATATTTTTGTACATAATTTGCTTTTTACAAAAACAATACAAGTGGAAAGAGGACAATATCAGCTCCGCCAAAATGCATTTATTTCGTTGTAATAATTCATTAAACTCCAAAACCACAACAGCGACTACCAGAACGATACATTTTCAAAGCAAAGTGTTTATTTCATTAGGCACTTTTATTAGAAACAGCATATCTAAGCTGTTATTTCATGTGCCAGGCATGTTCTCCTCGAACCATGCACGTACACTGGACAATGTTTATGTGACGGAATCTGCTGTCACACAGTAATGAGCATATATATCAGCCATATCAGGAATCGTCTGTAATCATTTATGCTTCTGTTTCCATTAGGCTATCAGTGCTACACAGCTCATAGGTGCAGGTGGCTTACATAGGGAGGTAACTAACTGCTTAATTTAGAAAACAATCTTATGTCAGACATTGAAGGGTGTGTTTACATCTTCTCTTTTTCTTCGTCATTACTTGGTAATACTACATAATCCCCCCTTCATACCAGAGAAGAAGATTAATTTTTTTAATGTTTATTTTATAAAAGTGTTTACACTACCTATATTTTGGGTATTTTGTCATTTTGTCATAGTCTACATGTAGGATAATGTTAAGTAAATAAATCCTGTACCTGCTCATTTATGTTATTAAACAGTAAAATACATACAGAACAGGTCATGCATAACAGTACACACATTTTATTTATGTTAATTTGAAAGACATTATGTATATTTAGATATTAAAGGATAAAATGTTGATATTATACAATACTATACATATATGCATTTCTGAGCTTCTAAACTTTTTCTGTGTTGTCTGCTGGCCTTCCCCAAAACTTCCCATTTCATTTCTGATGCTGACCCCTGACATATCAAAACCAAGACGAGGAAAGTCGCGATGTGGCAGGGAGCACTATACACTGTATTTGCATGTAAAATGATTTACTATCTGTAATGAATGCAGCATTACTAGAAAGCATTACCAATATTCACTCACTCACTTTTCATACCCATAATCCAATTCAGGACCACAGTACTGAGGTGTGTGAGTGTCTGATCTAACACATTGTCTTTAGAATATAGGATGAACCAGACCAGCCAGAGGAAACCATGCAGATACAGGGAGAACATGCAAACTGCGCAAAAGCAGCAGCCAGGCCAATATTTTCAAAAATGTAATAACATACTGGTCCTATTTTACTACTTAATTAACCATTAGCAGGAATTTGTTGTAAAAGTTTGTGTGGTTTTATTATTTTTCAATACATAACATATTTGGTTCATAAAAACAAAGGTAATCCCTACGATGACTCCCAACTAGGAGAGGATTACATTGGCGGTGTATTGTAGTAATCTAAAGATTTACAACATCCTTAGTTCTTTGAAAAAGAAAGTTAAACTCATGATGGATTCCTTCTAACGCACACTCATACTTTGACCCTCAGTGGGCCTGGAAGCAGTGTGGTAATAAAGTAACTGAATTGAAGATATAAAGCCAAGTCCAGTAACAGGCTGATAGAAGGGTGAGGTTAGAATTTATAACATAATTTGAGCAATAAACGGCCACTGGTTGCTTGGCAATGGGTAATACACATGAATCTGTGTGAGTCAACCAGTAAAGAATCATCTCTGTAATGATGGGAGGGAGAGAGAAAAAAAGGTATAAAGATGAGTTCAAAAAGGAAAACAAACACTTTACACCAGCAGAAAGCGTTTGTAATGAACCTACCCTCCACTTCCGCTTCTTGATTGTATTTCTAGTAATCATCATAGTCGCCCAGAACTGGCTGAAGGAGTGCTTCAGCCTTTTAAAATACTTCCTGCAAATAAACAATAGCAGCTACAATAAATCATTTGCATTATGCATGAAATATGTTTGTCCAAGAAACGACACAATAAAACACAAAGAGAGGAAGGTGTTTATATTAACTGTTGATGTAATACATTATGTCTGGACTTTGCACAGTTTTCTCCCATGATGTTTGTTAAGGTTGGAAAATACTAGTAAAGAATGTGAGACACCATGCCTAATCGCCACTCCCATTAATTACCCTGTAACGTCAATTCAGTTTCCATATTTAGCACATGATGTTGTGCAATAGTAACTTACAGAAGTACTTCGTATACTCATTAGTTGAGATGTCCTGATGGTAGTGCTAGGACAAAACAAAAGTTACCACCAGGCTCCAAATCTTTAAGGTATAAAAATTTGTAAGAAAGGGACTGTGGTAGCCTAGCGGGTAAGGTACTGGACTCTGGCCCAGAAGGTCCAGGGTTCAAATCCCACCTCTCCCAAGCTGCCACTGTTGGGTTCTTGAGCAAGACCCTTAACCCACAATTGCTTGGATTGTAAGACTGTGTCAATTGTAAGTCGCTCTGGATAAGGGCGTCTGCTAAGTGCTATAAATGTAAATGTAAATGTAAATAAGTAATGCCTATGTGACTCACATCTGCAAAATACCTTAGGATTGTGTCTTTATTTGTAAACAGTCTGATGAGAAGTACCTTAGTACCTCAGCATCTACACCTCTCTTTTCAATCTTCTTTCTTTTGTCAGAAATGTATTACAACTGTAGTAACAGCCAGAATTGATCACTGTACTTTTTGGGTAGCAAGCATCCTGTTTTAACCCTGTTTATCCTGGTCAGGGTCATGAGGGAGGTCCGGAGCTAATCGTAGAAATCACTGGGACATACATGTGAGTTTGAATGCTGGTGAAGGTCAGGTACGATAGACCGGCACCCTGTTCAAGGCGTATCTGCCAGCGCCCAGCGATTTCTATGATAAGCTCTGGACCTCCATCATGACCCTGACCAGGATAAGCGGGGTTAAAACAGGATGCTTGCTAAACTAATTGCATCCAAACTATTTATAGCAACGTCCTACAGAAAGGTCCAGCCACAATCCGGTCGTAGAGTTTTGGCAGGAGCACCCAGAGATTTTTATTTTTAATCTCCTGGCATTTAATGAAGGCTTAATATCATGTATCCTAACAAGGCTCCCAGAGGGTTTGGAGAAAATCCGGCCCCCTTCCAGTTGGGATTTTTCCTTTTTATGCAAAATTCACCAAAAACACCAAAAAACCTGGTTCCAGTCCAAATTTCAGTCATGTATAAGGTACTACAGACATTAACGTTTGTGGTTGGATACACATAACAGCTTTATTCTGGCATTTTCAAATACAGTCTAACCTTGTTATCTTGCCAGCCTCAAAATGTGACAAATTTCTTGTCAGTAATTAAATTCTACCTCGCAAAGCTGGAAAGTTTCGGGCTCTCATTAGGTGCCACTTTATTCCTACTTTAAACTTGCAACACCAGATGATGTACAGGCCCTGTCTGTTATCAGAGACAATATATATGTATATATATATATATATATATATATATATATATATACACACATGTCCACATTGAGAAGCAGAGCTGTTAGTGTGGCTGCCCCCCTGCTCTGGAACTCACTTCCTCTTTCTTTGCACTCTACAACCTCACTTAGTTTAAAACTCATCTCATCTTTTCTCTCAACATTTTCACTCATCTCCTACTTCCTTTGTATACATTGTAATATCCATGTAAACTCACCTTGGGTGTCGTGAAAGGCGCTATATAAGTGCAATGTATTATTACTGGTCAGTAGTTGAAATATGAATGGAGCCTTTAGTACAGAAGCCCCGCCCCGTCATTAGAAAGAACCAATCGGCATATTATTAATGTGTCAGAGAGGGGGGTGGCAAGTCTTGGCCCCTTTGTAGTGGTGGGACGCACATGCAGAGTAGCCAGAATAAATTTCAAAAATTAGATTTTTCTGTTATTTGAACCCTGCAATGCAAGAAAGTTTTTGTAAGATTATACCAGCAATTCTAAATCTGCATTTTAAACGTTTAAATTTAAAGTTAAAATTTCTCTTCAGGTTCGGATATATAAGTCTCTCCCCTTTCAAAGTGATAGGAGTCTGGTCTTGTGTGGCTGGAAAGCGCTGCCTGGTGGTGTTACCAAGATGAATGAACAGACTTATCTTGTCATGACTTTGCTGTTATTCATCGCAGACGGGACTTTATGCACTTAGCGTCACAGAAACAATCATCAGTTATTGTTTTTAATTAATTCTCAAATTTCTTTAATGAATAGAAAGTGCAATGTGTGTACATGTTTATATACATTGTAAAAGATTGTACGATCATGTGGGCTGCTCAGTAAAACACATTATGTCAGCATCAGGTATGTTATAAGGATGTCACTCTGTCTATTTATTTGTAACCTCATTAAGTCAGCAAACTTGCCTCTTGCCAAAAATAGCCATGAAACAGACGTGGGCGAGATAACCAGTTTAGATTGTTTGTTTGTCCAACCATGAACCTTGAAGATGTTTGCCTCTCTAACCATTCTCCTCACTGTGCATGGAGACAAACTACACTTCCAGACAGATTCACTACAGTTTAGGTCATTTGAAACTTCTTAATTATTGCTCTGGGTTTTAGATGTGTAGCTATTTTTATAGCCATTATCTTTTTTACGAAGGCCGACACGTTGCTGTCTCATTTGGTTTGTGTATTCACCAAAAACATTCCCTACACTAATGAATGACTTGAGGAACATTTTCAATTACATTTAGTCATTTAGCAGATGCTCCTATCCAGAGCGGCTTACAGCTGATACAAGTTTACGTCGTACAACTAAGCAATTGTCTGTTATAAGACTTGATAGAGTGCCCAACAGTGGCAGCTTGTGTGCGTTAGAACTTGAACCCTTTACCTTCTTGTCAATTGTCTGTTTGACCTGCTACCAACTGAGAAGCAGTAGAGGGTGATCTGATCCCACACAAACAGTCAAAAAAATTGTTCCGCCCCATAGCTTTGAACTACATTAATTCCCTCATCTCTCCCAGTGAACCATCATTATGATCACAGCCATTTCACTGTGTTATATCTCTTTTGCTCCACCTTGAGGGAGATAAACAAAATTCTGTGGTACACAAATATAACGACCATAAAGATATCTTGTGGTGACTATATGCTCAAGTTTAAGACTTCATAAACACTCAAATGTAACAATTCAAATATAAAGCAAAATGTGCCGAAGTTTTTTTTTGTATTTTCTCACTGTATTTTGCATGCTCTGATATTTGCTCCATATCATGTTTGCTCCATTGCTTGTTTGTCATATAAGGCATTATATGCACTAACAGAGTTGTATCGTATACTTAAACACTATGTACAGGGTGTCTATAAAGTAAGTCCCACTTTAACATTGTTAATAAGTGCATTGATGTTTGTCGTGCCACCCATGGGGTCACAGTGAATTGATGAAATGTTCTTCATAGCCTTCTTGTGTTTCATATATCGTTGGTTGGCAAGTAATAAATTTATAAAAGTGAGACTTATTTTATAGACACCCTGTATACGCAGGCTAAGATAATAATAATGAAAAAAACAATCAGATGAAAAACAAGTACTACCATTGACTAGAAATATATTAAGTGCTCTCATGGTTCTCACTGTTATCACTAACCTTCTTAGGACCCATAGGACCCAGGTCGACTTATTTGCACTAAGAATATATATATATATATATATATATATATATATATATATATATATATATATATATATATTCTTAGTGCAAATATATATATATAACAGTGGATTTTTGCAGAGATCTGCCCTGAGTGAGAGTTATTGTGAGACTGATATATGCTCCCAGATGTTGTCTGGACAGGGAATACAAGTCTCACGTCTTACCTCATGCAAGTACGTGTGCCAAGCACTGAACAAACCACTCCTGAGAGATTGCTAATGTCTGGTCAACGTCCATTTCGGTCATTGACCTGTTTCACAGAACGTAATGCGGACGTAATGCCACTGAAAAGGTGATTTGTCACTTTATTTTGTTTTGTTCAATAATAGGTTGTATTTCTGTACAGATTACAGTGTTTAAAATAAGTTCCAGTGGAGTTTGGAAGCAAAAGACATTTACGTGTGTATTGTAGTGGGAGGCTCAAGAAAAAGTTTTAGAACCACTGTGTTAGGTGTTGTGTTTTTGTGGTTTCTTGGCTTCCGTACAAGGGGCTTTACATATTTAGGTGTTAAAACAAGTCATACATAGTGAAAAATGATCATCTTCAGGGCATGAAGGGCGGCATGCTGATTGAGGACTATAACTGAGGAGAGCAGGGCTGCACATTTCACCATGCACCGAAACGTAACCAGTGTTCTGCACTGCATTTCAGCTCTGACCTGGCCTGGTGACCCCTGATGTGGGACTGGATAATGATGGCTTTTTGTTTGAAGAAGCGGAAGTTGCGTCTGCAGAGAAATCCACGGATGTTCCTCTGGATGGTGATGGCTGCCCACGTCTGAGTGCTACTCCATTTCTCCTCCACTTGCTGGTACAGAGATTCCTTCATAAACACCTGAAGAGGTTTGATTTTATTATAGGCCTATGCGCTTATCGCATACATTATATATGAGTATACTACTGCAGACTTTTACAGTACCTTGGTTAGTCCTAACTGATACTGTCCCTTATCAGCACCAGTGATTTCCAGCAGAGAAACTACCTGCTCTTTATCTGACAGCTGTAGCGGCCGCTGTGCTAATAACACCCCGTACCTAGCATGAGGACATGACGAGTGAGAATGAGAATCAGAGGCAGAAGGGCCAAGTAAAGTAGAAAAGATAAAAGGCCTTTTCACACCGAGTCCAATTTTTACGGACGAGAACTAAAACATGTCAAGTTTTGAAAAAGAACATGTGAAACGGATGGACTGAGACGCTGCGTATAATTTTTTATTTGACTCAAAACCTGTTCTAATTCCTGCGTTATTCGGATGCGTTAAAATCAGGCTGACCAATCAGAGCTCGGTTGTCAGGCAGAACAGCTCATCCTGCTAGCAGAGCACAAGAGCTTATAGAACAAGCAAGACTCTGACTATAAAAACATGGATATTAAAGAAAACATCTGGTGGAATATAGCTGAAAGGAGGGGAATGATGGCGATAAACCTCACAGGACCAGTTTCTTGTTTATCTAAGTGCATTCTAACTGGCCCACAAAAAATACAAACTAGACCTTCATGCACTAATATTTGCTCATGCCTTTGTTTTTTTAAGTTGATGATGTTAGAAAGACACGGCGAAATCTCTGTGACACATTAAAAGAAGGGTAATTAAAGAAAGCAAAAGCGCACAGGGAGTTTTCAGTGTTGGACTTGGTGTGAAGGTCCCACTATGTTAAAATCGCATCGTTTTTTTCTTGTGTAAAATTCATAATCTGTGTGAAAAGGCCTAAAGAGTAGGAAGATATGAGACAGATATCTGATTAATGATATTTTAGTGTACTATACATCTGAAGGCAATTTAAATGACCTTTGTTGAAATTAGCTTTTTATAATGCAGTAAATACAATACCTCTCCATGAAATTAGTGTATTGGATACGGATTGGAAATCCCTGCTTTCTAATATGAACAGTCTCTAGGATGCCTCCATGCTTTAATTGGGTGGTGATGTAGTCCACATCAAAAAGTCCAGGAAGCTAGGACAGCATGAAATATGAGTCAGGAAGGAACAATGACTTAATAGTAACAGTAACCTAAAGTTTAATCATGGAATTTAATTATTTGTTAAAGGTTTTAGTAAAATCTAGCGTATTATGTAAAAAGAGGGTCACGGTGGCGCAATTAGTTAGTGTCATCACCTCAGAACTTCAATCCTGACCTCGAACTCCGCTTGTGTGGAGTTTGTATGTTGACCCTGCATCTGTGTGGGTTTACTCTGGGTGCTCTGATTTCCTCCCACAGTCCAAAGACATTCGTTAGTTAACTGGTTGCTCTAAATTGGCCCAGTATGAATGTGTATACAACATTGGTCAGGCCTAGAGAGGAATGAGCTCCTCCAGGTTACTCCTAAAGACAGTGCCCCTTCAACCAACCCAGGTTATGGGACTAGTGAGTGAGTATTATCAAAGTCAAAGTCAATTTTATTTCTATAGTATTTTTTACAGCACAGCATCATCTCAAAGCAGATTTACAAAATCTAGGCCCAAAACCCTAACTGAGCAAGGCTGTCCCTAAATTTTATAAGGAAGAAACCTTGGGAGAACCGAGACTCAAAAAAGGACCCAACAGACCAGAAGCTAAATATGAAAAGAGAGATATAATATTTAAAGAAAATGTAAATGATATAAAATAATATATAGACTATAATCAATTAAAGAGAATGAAATATAATAAAATAAAGAATATTAAACTAAAAGAATATAAGACAATAAATATATATAAATCAATTATTGATTATAATTGACATATAGAATATGTGTATAGGCATTATTTAGTCCAGTACACTGGTTATGGTGGCCCCCCAACCCAGCCATGAGTCCCCCGATCAAGAAAATTGGGGTTAAAATGTGAATATCATATGTAGAGTGCCTGAGTGGTGCAGTGGCCATTCACTAGCCCATCACCATGGTGACCTGGACTTGAGTCCCAGTGGTGCCCTCCAGTCAGGTCAGGTGTCACACAGGTATGATTATGGGAGGAAAGGCGAGGGGAGGGAAGGCCAGGACAGGATGGGTGTGGGGCATCTGGTAACAGCAACCTTTACACAGCCCTACAATGAACTGGTAGCTCGTTTATTAAACTATTTGGTTTAATATATATTATATTCAACTTACAATGTATTTGTTGAAACATATTCCTATCGTATATCGGGGAGCAGCTGTATGTGCATATTAGACACTGTAGCACTTGTGTAGCCCAAAGCTGCTTACCTTAACATAGTTTGGCTTAAAGCATCTGATAAACGTGGTCTTACACCTGAACAGGAGGCAGAGGAAACAAATTAGAAAACACATGTTACTGCGCCATTCAGAATCAGAGGTATAAACCGAGATGTGGAACAGAATGCAGATTACTGAGAATGAAGTGAGAAATAAGTAAGTTAAGACCTCTGTAGCCGTGAGACGAGCTCAGTCAGAGACTGCTGAAAGTGCGCAGCTACAGTCGAGGCCTGGTGACGGTTGCCTCTTCCTCTGGCACGCAGTTGTTTCTGGTTGATGTAGTTCTCTTGCACCTTACGGAACAGACCCGACACCATCTGAAAACACCACAAGCATATTATTAGCTCAGTCCGTCCAAGTGAATATGGATCAGTATTTTAACAAAGACGCATATCTTTACCTGCAATTTACTTCGTGCAAAGAGCTCTAACACGTCTTGACGAAAGTGGTCATGGTTTTTATTTAGGAAATTGTGAACCTGTTGTGGGAAATGACACATTAACAAATGAATCTAATACCGGTGAAAATGTGCGTGTATATATATAGGTATATATATATATATATATATATATATATATATATATATATATATATACATACACACTTTTTCACATCCAAACCATGTAGGTTTGGATTTTTGTCTCCCTTAATAATTAACACCTTCATTTAAATACTGCATTTTGTGTTTACTTGTGTTGTCTTTGACTAATATTTAAATTGGTTTAAGTGTGACAAAGTGGAAAAAAATAGGAAATCAGGAAGGGGGCAAACACTTTTTCACATCACTATATATATAGTATATATAACTCTTGGTGGCTACCCTTCCAAAAAAGATGATTCCTGATCAAGCTTCTTCTAAAGGGTCAACTGTAGAAGGGTCTACTTGGGATCAGCCAGATGCTGATATTACTCAAGTATATATTCAACAATATAAATTCAAATATATTCAAAATATATTCATTAAATATATAGTATATATTTAATACGGCACACAATATACATACATATCATGTAGATTCTGGTTGTATTCTAATAAAGAGATTACAAAATAATTATATATGCCCCTTATACCGTTGCTAAAACATATCAAAGTGTACCTGATAAAATGGCCAAGGTAGGAGCAACTGAGTATTATAAATTTACATAATACTAAAACAAAGTTCTTTGCAGCAGTGGGTATGACTAGACTTAGTTTGATACAAGCTGTTCTGGTGTTTGGCTTCTTGCCTGGTAGGTGACGGCTCCTGCATAATGATACACAGTAAAGACTGGCAAAGGAATCTTGGGCTTGGCATAGTGGGGACTATTTCCATGGTGATAGTGACATTTCTGCAGGAATGTGTGGTCTGTAGCCTGAGACAGCAAGAGTGAGAAAAAGAAAGAGAGACATAAAAACACCTTAGTGAGTATAAATGTGCCACGATAGTTGGCACTTTACAATGTAAACACATTTAGCATGTACACGTTTAGATTTTCATTTTTGAAAATGTATTTTAATTATTTATGTACATTTTTGAGAGAAACAGTAGAGGGTTATGTCTACCTGAGGAAGACAGGTCTGGTCATCTAGGATGCGGAGGATGCCATGTGGCCGAGCAGAGATGATATCTAAGCATGGATGAAAGTCTGGCAGCATCACAGAGTACCATGGAATCTGCTCAGAACTGTACTCCTCCTAAAAAGCACAGACAGCTACAATCTGGGTCAAAATCCCTAAAACAAAGCTACACTTGCATTTATGTGACTGAAGTTTTTCAAAATTGGTCTAGAAGCCATTTTTATATTGAGAAGTAAATGGCTTGGGATGGCACTAGCCCATAAAGTAATGGTCATAAACGACTGAAGAAGGCGCAGATACAAGCTTACAAATCCTGCAAATGCCCCAATCCTAAATGCACCCACCCTTCAGTAGATAACTTGGTGTAAGAGAAGACAAGAAACATGGAAGAAACAAGACACTTCCCAAGTTGACCAGTCTACACACTCATATTATTTCGTCCCAAAGGATTTCATCGCACGACACGTTTAATACATTTTAGGATTACATTAAATTTATTTAAGTGGTTCCCAGGTTTTTTCGTCGTGCCCCTTTTTCCTGCAGTGCCCACACTCTCCGCACAAGTACAGGTCATTTACTTCTAAATAAACGTACGAATCACCTTCACAGTGGAATTATTACAAGGGGCATGCATTATATATCTTACATTTTCACTATGTATCAGCACTCATTGCTTTCAACATTTTCTCAATGTACCTCTATGCACAAAAATCGCGCTACAACATAACCAGCTCCCTGAGAGAAAAATGCGCCATTCATTTGCCTTGCTACCCCCCCACACCCCGCAATAACCCCGTGCTTCCCCCAGGGGGCGCGCCCCCACTTTGGGAACCACTGCTCTACATAAAGCACACAGTGCAGAAATACTGACCTGCTCTTGTGTTATCAGTGCTTCATTCATAAACTGCTGTATGTGTTCGTTGGCAAAATTGATGCAGAGTTGCTCAAAACTATTCACACCCAAGTCCTGTAACAAAGCATCTGGTAAATATTTAACTTACATAGCACAGCCATAGTCTTAAATCTACACCGATCAGCCACTACATTAATACAAGTGACAAGTGAAGTGAATTGGCAGTTTGGTACTCTGGGAAATGTCCTGCTGAGAAACCTTGGGTCTTGGCATTCATGTGGATGTTACTTTGACATTTTCCACCTTCCTAAACATTGTTGCAGACCAAGTATTGGTATTCTCTAATAGCAGTTGTCTCTTTTAAGTGGTGTGGTTCTGTCGACATGATAAAGTTGTTCAAGAACGGTTTGACTAACTAAAATTCAACTAAGAATCTGTGGGATGTACTGGGCTACCAAGTCCGATCCATGGCGGCTGGACACATTCAGAGATCTTGTCCTCACGGATCAGCATGAGAGGGACCTACACAATATTAGTCAGGTGGTTTTAATGTTATGGCAGATCGGTGTAGCTTATCACAGACTCTTGAACTGTGTGATCATTTGAAAGGAACAAGAGATAAATTACTTGCTGTGTTTTCACAAAGTTACTATGTTCCTGGATAGCTTCCATAACATATCAGGTATTACGTTCAAGCTGTCAAGCAGATCAGATATAGCTAGACTAGATTAGGGTTATAAACTGGTAGATATCCAGGAGCAGGGATGTCACAGTGAAAACAAGGTGTAAGGCGTCCGACCTCAAACCCATAAATGTCCACGATGCCAACAGTGCTGTCCATCTCTGTGGGGATCAACCACTCATTGATGCGCTCGAGCAGCCAATCAAAGAGAACAGAGTAGAGGGCCTTGGCAATGGCATCCCTGAAAAGCAAAGCATAAACTGTGGATATTCTACCAATTCCGTGTTGTTTATACATAACATTTGCCATAATTACTTTAAATAGACAAACACAATGAGTAGTAGATTAATATATCCATATTGCAGTATTACAGAGAGTTGCCTCACCTGGATTCAATGGCACATTCCACCGACAGGGGGCAGTAGATCCTATCATATGTTGTTTCCTGTGAAAAAACGTGACATAATGGGTGCACTCCAATACTCTAATTGATGCCTTCTTGATTCCTCGCTTCCGTGTCCTTCAGGCCGTGACGCAGAAATCGATCGAAGTCAGCCGTCATTAAGGACTTATCAATTCTCTTAATGCGCTCCACGGGATCAAGAAGCTAGCAGGCTTCTAAAGTGAGGATACACTAGTGTGTGACATGAGCCTAAATTGCTTATAAATAAACATGAGGAATTAAACAAAAGCTCAAAACTGATTAAAAGGTGCCTGTATGAGATGCCAGTTGCTATTATTATTATTATTATTATTATTATTATTATTCACTCACATTCCTTAGTCCAGTTCTGGGTCGTTTGGGAACTGGTGGGAACTGACCCGATATGGGGTGTCAGTCTATTGCAGGGCACATGCAAACACCCGCTCACACTGGGAGAAAGGCTTTCTCATACATGGCTCCCCTACTATGGAATAAACTTCCCACTTTAGTTCGAGACTCAGACACTCTCCAATTGTTTAAGTCTTGGCTAAAGACATACTTATTTATGCATGTTTTTGACCAGATTTAGACCGGGATGCATGGCTCTGGTTACTAGGGCCGGAATCTGGAGTCATGTCTGGCCTGCCTGCCTTGTCCATTAGCCAGGAGTGTCGGGTGGGCGGTCTGGCTGTACTGGGCTTCGGTCCTCGTGATCTTGACTTGTGCCTCCTTGCGTTAGACTAAGGGCACAGCTGGGGGTTCATAGTCAAAGAGTCTTATGGTGATCAGAGACATTGGGTTGCTGTCTTCTGCCTCCCGTGAGGTTGCCAATGTCTCATGTGATTCCTCATGGCTGTGTTACCTACCAGTTCTCCTCTTTCTAGCTATGCTGCTATAGCTAATGCTGCCGGGGTCTCATGCTACACTTGGCATCAGTGATTGTTAATAGACACTGTGCTCTTGATCAATAACTAATTGCATTTTCTGTTTTCTCTCCGAGCTGTGTACCACTACCAGTTCCTGCCCCACATATGATGTTCATCTGCTTCAGCTTCACCAAGCTGCTTTTGTCATAAGCTCCAGCCCCATCATACCCGGGTCACACCAGAGGGCAGTAACCCTCTCCCTCCTCCGGTTATCTGGGGACGAAGTGCCACCAAGGACTTTCCTGCTTAGACTCAAGATCCTAGAGTGACTCTGTGTATCAAACTACATAATGCCAATGTTCATATTTTACATTTTATTTGAATTATGACTCCATGACTTATTAGTTTAGATAAATTAGTTTCTTTCTTAGATTTATCATCTACGCCATCCAAGGAGGTCGGGTCCCTTTTTGAGTCTTGGTCCTCCCAAGGTTTCTTCCTCATAAGGCTTAGGGAGTTTTTCCTTGCCACTGTTGCCCTAGGCTTGCTCAATTTGGGATTGGACGTAGATATTAGGAGATAATCTAAACTTGTAAAGTTGCTTTGAGACAATGCTCCATTGTAAAAAGCGCAAATGAAATAAATTTGACTTGACTTGACTTTTTAGAGACTTCAACCGGTCCCTGGTTTGATCCCGACCACGAACTTCGTCTGTGTGCCACTTGCATGTCCTCCCCGTGTCCGCGTGGGTTTACTCTGGGTTCTCTGCATTCCTCCCACATTTCAAAAACGTGTGTTAGGTAAACTGGTGTTACTAAAGTGCCCTTAGTGTGTGGGTGTGTGTGTACAATGGATTGGCATCCTGCCTAGTGTTTTTCCTGCCTTGCACCCTGCGACCCTTTCCCATGACCCTAACCGGAAATCATGCAGACACAAGGACAACATACAAACTCCACAAAGACAGGGGCTGGACCTCTATTGTGTTCTGCTTGTCGTCCTATCTGGATACAGTTGTAAGCATGCCCTGTATGGGACGTCAGTCCATTAGAGGGCTATCAGGAGTTGCTGTTGCTGCATTGGGGAATGATTCCTGACTGCCCCCTCCCTTAAACCCAGTCAATCGTGTCTGTAAGTAAAGCCCCACCTGGCTGGAAGGCACTGCTATGACTCGAATGCAGGTCTCTACTGTGGTGGGCAGGCATATTAGATCTCGGCCGAGAAGTCAGTTAATGATATTGTGAATAGGATAATACAGTGTTACCTCGGTTCTCGACCACCTCAGAACTCACTGAATTTGGTTCTCAACACATTTTGACTAGAAAAAATGGTCTCGGTTCTCGTCGTTTGCTCGGAACTCGGCGCACTAGTCGAGCTGCGTGACTCTTTTCAGCCAAAACTGATTCACAATAGCCCTCGCTCAGTGAATATCTCCGCTCTGTTTATTGTGTTTTTCTTTATTTTCACATCTACCGAATTATATTCTTAGTGCAAATAAGTCCAACCGAAAGGAAAACTAAACTGAAACTGTAGGAACTGAACCCTCTTGGTTTCTGGCTGAGCAGTTAGCATTAGCAGCAAGTGCCCTGAGTTCACCAACAAGTGTTTTGCTTTTACTTTTCACTTTCATCCTATTACACATTGAACACTTTATTATAAAATCAGGTTAGCGTAATGATTTTGGCCAACTATATGTGAAATAGGCTCTGCTATGATCCAGTTGACACTACATCAAACTCCTCAGTTCATGATACATTTCTATTATGATTTATTTGTTGAACATATCCCCATCATAAATCAGGGAGCACCTGTATCATACAACGCCATTAATGAAGATAATGCCTTATACAGTGTGGATTTTCTGGGGGTCTGGAACGGATTCATTCAATTTACAGTATTCCTTATGGCAAAAATTCTCTCGGTACTCGTCATTTTCGGTTCTTGACGAGCCTTCTGCATCGAATTAAAAACGACAACCGAGGCACCACTGAATATAAAAATTTAAGCCCCTGATGTTCATATCCAGTAACTGATTGCAGATTGTTGCCAGTTTTTGCAGTTGCACTGTTATATATATATGCAGCCCTGTTCTGAGTTAAACAGATGGACAAGTCATCAATAAGATGCATCAATTCAAGTGATGCCTGAGTGACCAAGGATGCCTCATTTCGCACGTTAAGTTCAGCCTTGATTCTTCTGTCCTCATTGCTTAATTCCTTTCCTCGCATCCTCAGAAGGAGGAGCTATTACCCAAGGGACGGTGAGGTGACCTTAAAGAAATGGGATGCAAAGTGCTTCCTTCCTGTCATCCATGTTGTGCAGCCAGAATTGAATAAGCAGTGGATTATATATCAGGACACCGAAGCAAGAATGTAAGTGCTTATTTGAATGTCAGTAGATGGATGGAGCTCACCGTAACTCGGTGCGTAATAACAGTCTGCAGCGCTTCTGCTGACACCTGTAATAGGTTCCCGACTCTCCGTGCTTCAGCCTCACTAAAGATTCTTGCCATCTCGCACGACTCGCTCTGGATAATGAACGACACCCACAGACACTTAGCTTTTTATACTGGTAAACTGCTGCTGCCTACCAATATGAGTATTCACAGATTAAAATGATACCTAATGCCCTGATTTACCTCATAAGAGCTGAAGCAGATGTTTCCTAACTGTAGAATGGAAGACAGGATGGCCCAAATGGTCTGTATCTGATCTGCGTGTAAGCCAATGATCTCCAAACATTGAATAAGGAGAAGGAAGTCCTGCTGGTCATGTTTCCCTTGCAGCTCACAGGCCCCTCCCTTTATTCCAAATAAAAAGAAAATATTGGAGTGTATATAATGGATTTCATGCATATTTATTAGAAGGTCAGGGTTTGCAGTTACACTATATAGACACACGTTTGCAGA
Organism: Ancistrus triradiatus; assembly: GCA_025084515.1. Taxonomy (NCBI): domain Eukaryota; kingdom Metazoa; phylum Chordata; class Actinopteri; order Siluriformes; family Loricariidae; genus Ancistrus; species Ancistrus triradiatus. The sequence continues at coordinate 38,872 of JAJAGP010002406.1, read as the reverse complement.
CAGCCCTTCTAATAGGTGACCTCTGCACATTCATAATATAAATCAAAAATTTCTGGATTCCATCGACACAGTGGCAGTAGAATGGGTTGTACTGATATCTAAGTGACTCTCAATATGACACATTGATAGGTTTCCGCTTCCAACAGGTCACTTCATCAACTTTTTGCCCCGCTGTCCTTAAACAAATAGAGAATTGGTTTGCCAGCTTTGCTGGGTTGCACAGAACCTTGACCTCAACTCCATCACTACAAGACAAACTAAAATCTTCTACAGAACGCTTGAGACGCGGTTTGGACTTTCATGCCTAAGATTCAAGATTTGACTCTCACTACAGAAGCTTGTTCTTGCTTGACGTGATCTTTTCTGCTACTTTCTTTAGACCCACCTGGTTGAGGTAGTAGTAAGTCTCGGCTCCCTGAAGATACAAGTCTTGCTTGTCCCATTGATTCATCCCAGCCAACAACTCATAAAACACATGGTAATTTCGCTCCTCTTTGGCCTGCAAGAAATATAAAACTCTATTAATATACAGTACTGTGCAAAAGTCTTAGGCCACCGTTAGTTTTCTTGTTTTAGCACCGGTATAATGACCATATAGAACATGTTGTCGACGATTTGACCCAAAACCTTTTAAACTTGGATACTTTTTCGCTTCTTACTACTCTTTAACCTTAAAATCACTTCATCTTGGAAGGTAAACTGCAAACATACCTGGAAGACCACTCGCGATTTCTCAAGGAGATACTTCGACAATGAAGTTCCAACAACGACACCGCTGATAAGAAATTCAACAAGTTTAGAACCAAAGAGATTGTTGCAGTTCTATTAGGTTTAGTCACTTAGATCTGGATAAAAGATGGGCTATTTGTGTTAGCAGGGCCTAGAATTATAATTATGAATACAATCGATCAGACTTACTGGCATATGTGTATGTGTAGGTACTTGCCAAAGCGGCTTGAGTTGTTGTTGAGTATTGTCTTGGCATTACCAAAACTTTCTAATATGGGTAAGACATCCATTGGCTGAAAAAGCAAGAGTGCAATAATATTATAAATTACCCATTTGATCTCTTCTTAAAACTAAGAATAATACAAAAAAATGAATGAATTAAAATCATTAAAACATTAAAAATCAATAGTGATAATCATTACAAAAGTGAAGCACCTGCCGCAGGTTGTCGGTTCTTCCCTGGTACATGGAGCTCAGGTAATGGACAATAAGCTTAGCTGCCTCAGTCTTACCAGAGCCACTCTGTCCACTGTAGAAAGGATTTATATGATAATGGATAACAAGGGATAAGGAAACATACCCACTCTGGGATCTGACTATTGAGTATGGATAAAGTAATACTCCTCTCACCTTATGACTATACATTGCTCTTGCATGGTACTTTGGGACAGGCAAAAGGCAGCATCCGCAATGGCATATACATGACTGTTCAACAACAGTAAAACACTTTTGATCTAATAATCATCAGAGATCAATCAATATGGTAAAATGGACTACTCACGGTGGATTATTGTGCTTCTCCTTGCCTTGGTACTGCTGTCTCAACTCCTCCGAGTAGATACTCAGAGGCTTAAAGGGGTTGATTGATAACAGCATATTGCCAATATAAGTCTGTTACAGTCAGCAAAAGACAAAATATATTCAGGCTGATCTGTTAAAAAGGGTTCCGTTGCAACTTAATGGATTCAGTGAATAACATGCACTTATTAAAACACAGGTTGAGGAAAGCTGATGCATACATAAATGGCATCTCGGTGAAATCGCTTCTTCAGATTTAGCAGCACTGAACTTTCACACACCTCACTGAAAAACAGGTTTGTTCATGGCTGAATCCACTTACACAGTTATAACGCTATAATTTATAATCAGCCTATAAATGAAAAAAAAAACAGTCATTTTATCAGTTACGCTTACCCTATAGAAGCACTTTTAGTTCTACAATTACAGTCTGTAGTCCATCTGTTTCTCTACATACTTGGTTAGTCCTCTTTACTCTCTTATGTTATGGTCAGGACCCCAACAGGACCAGCACAGATCAGGTACCATTTGGGTGGTGGATCATTCTCAGCACTGCAGTGACACCGACGTTGTGCTGGTATGAGTGGATCAGACACAGCAGTGCCGCTGGAGCACCTCAATGTCACTGCTAGACTGAAAATAGTCCACCAACCAAAAATGTCCACCCACCAGCATCCTGTAGGCAGAATCCTCTGTGCCCTGATGAAGGATTAGAATAGAGTAGAATGCTTTTATTGTCACTATACTTATGTACAATGAGATTAAAGCCACTTCTTTCCAGTGCAACAGAGGAGCAATAACGTAGGCATGTCTAATAGAGACCGCAGTGAGTGAACACTAATGTGAGTGTCCGATCTACTCATACCAGCACAACACACACTAACACACCACCATCACATCAGTGTCACTGCAGGGCTGAGAATGATATCACCCAAACAGTACCTGATCTGAACAGAGTAAAGGGGACTAAAAGCATGTAGAGAAACAGATGGACTACAATTTGTAATGGTAGAACTACAAAGTGCTTCTATATGGTAAGTGGAACTGATGAAATGGACATTCATTTAGAAATAAGGAGGTGCACCTAATAAAGTTGCCTGTGAGTGTATTGCATGCAAGAGGAAGCTGTAGGTAACACCAGGGTTAATGACACTCACTGTAACTGTGACAGGTCCTCCACTTCATCCACCTCCACAGCTTCGCTGCTTCCTGGCATGAGCACCTGGCGTAGAGATTTCTCTTGAGACATGTGGATAATAAGAGCTCATACTCACCATGACTGTGCAGCAGCTTAACTGCAAACTGGATCAGACGCTACTGTGTACACACACGCCGTTGTACACTCGAAAATGCAACAAAGGAATGTTCTAACTTTCACAGATGCAACACAAGCTGTGTCGATAACATCGCAGGTACCGAGCAAACGCATTAGTGCAGCTGAAAACCGAGTCCAGTTGAAATGCTCTAATCAGTTATCATTAAGAGAGATTACTCGTAAGCGATACAATAGACATGCACATTTCGTACCTGAGTGCTGCTGAGTCTGCTCTCCAACATATTTTGAGTGGGGTCGTCTGATTCCCAGGGTCCTCTGCCATTGCCTGTGGGGATTGTTTGAGCATGATCGTCTTCATACACAGTCCGCTTGGTCAGCTTCTCTCTGGTTTGATGTGGCAGCAAGTTTTCGCTCCATAGCCAGTCCTGAGGATCGCTACACATTTGCCGATTTTGAGCCCAGTGGAGCTCCAGAACTGACGAGAGACGGCCATCAGCCATCAGTTCAGCCACTTCCCTGTCTGTGTCTTCTTCATATAAAGATGGACCCAAAACATCCCTCCATGGTTCAGCTCTGGCAGATGGAACTGCCTGGCCCAGATTCTTCTCTCTGTGCTCCCCATCCAGACTTCGTCCAGCATTTGCGCTCCCTCCCAGAACGTGCCTTGACAAGGAACATTTAGAAAGACTCATCTGTGCACCCCCAAGTTTTCCTCTTGCTTCTTTCAGGATGCTGGACCTTTCTATGGTGCCTAATGTTGGTGTTTTCTCGTCAGCTCCTTTTCCTCTCTCTAACGCTCGTTCTTCGAAGTTGCCATTTCTATCAAGTAGACTTGCAGCATTGACCTTTTTAACAGGCTTGAGTAGGTTGAGGTCTGGTTTAACTGGGAGTACCAGACGAGCACCAGGCTTTGGGGGTTTACGCTCTGGAATAGCATCACTGTCTGTGCTAGTGCTGGGATTAGAAGTGTCTTTAGAGTCTTTAGTCTTCCCAATTTTGTTCATTCTGGGGAAGACGACTGCGTATTTGGCATCTGCGGAGTTAGCCTTCTCTTCTGGATCTTGGGAAGATGAACTAGGGTCATCATGTGAATCTTCCACGTGTTCAGAGACACTGTGCTGTGTATCTGTCTTTACATTTTCAGATTTTGGAGCTTTCCTTTTAGACTTTATGGTGCTGCTAGCAATTTTCATGGCCACCTGTTGACGCAGAAGGTTCTTCTTGGACCTTGTTTGAGTGTTCTTCCTCTTTACAGCCAGGGCAGGCAGCCATTTTGAAACTCCAATTGCTTGTGAGACTGCAGACATCTTTCGTCGGAAATTGATGCTTCTGGGCATTTTCTTTTGTAGCCAGCCGGAGACACGGTGCAATGTATTACCTCCCTTCTTTGGTGAAATCAAAAACTGTGTTGACTTTGAAGTGGTTGCTTCTTCAGTCTCAGTTATTTCTGCTGCTGTTTGTTCATTAGTTTTCTTTTTCCTTGCCTGGTATCTCAGAGAAGCAATCCTCGCCATTCCTATAGACAGTCTCATGTTCTCAGTTTGAATGCCTGTCTTGGGTTTCAATTTGGATTCTTCATTTTTTTCCTCCGTAGATTCTTCCTTGGGTGTAGGTTTAGTTTTATCTAGTCTTCCCTTCCCTTTCAATGTGAATAACATCAGGGACTGTTTGGTAAGCAAACCTTTTGTACCTTTTGATGGACCTGGTGTCTCTTCTTCCTTCTGTATTTCTTCTATCTTGTTCATTACCTTTGTTTTACTAGCCAGTTTTTGTATCCGAGGCTTCCCATTAATGCCATCCTTATTGGGAGTTGCTTTTTCTATCTTGTGGTCTTCTAATGGTGGAGTCTCTTTCTGAGGCTTCTCTGCTGGAACAGCCTCTTTCTTTTGGAGAAGCTTGGATTTCAGCATCATTCTCTGTCCTTGAATGTGTGAAGTAAGTTTGAGTGGTTGTAACTTCTTGGGTGGAACAGCAGGTTCCTCCTTCTTATTATCACTGCCATCAGACGTTAGCTCTTGAGATTCGACTTTTTCCTCACTAATGTCAGATTCTTCTTCAGAGTCCTCTTTAATTTCACTTTCTAAAGGTTGATCTGCATCTTCATTTTCATCTTCTGTTTCTTTGTCTTCCTTTTCATTTGCCTCCACCTCTGGTTTTATGTCTGCATCTGATGCTTCTTCCTCGCTGCTCTCTTTACTGTCCTCCAGACACTCGGACTCCGGCTCTTTCTCCTCATCACTTGTCTCCTCGGCTTGTTTTTCAGAGGTCTCGTTTTCAGTGTCAGATTCAGCCTCCTCCACAACCATCCTACGACCTCTCCTTCTAGCACATGGTTCAGGTGTTTTGCCAGCTGTTTTGGCCGGAGGGGAATCTGAATTAGCTTTGGATTTGGCATCTTTGCCTTTGCTGATTCTCTCTGTGATTCCATTAGTAGACTTAGCAGGTAATGATTTGCCATTTTGTTTTCTCCCACGCCTGGTTACTTTTTGATATTCAGTTTCTTCGTCTTGTGGCTCCTCAACATTTTCTGGCTTCCCAGATTTCTTATCATCTATTTTGGACTTTCCTTTGGTGACTGCATTCGTTTTCTTGACTTGTACATCACCACCCTTGCTATTTCTTTTTCCTACTCCGTTCTCATGACTCACAAGGGGACTTTTTGATTCTGTCTTTTTACCTTTTCTATTTTGAATTGGTGTCTCCTTTTCTAGCTTGGTTTCCTCTGCTTTCTTTTTTGCCCCTCTTGCCCTCCTTGGTGATTTGGCAGGGGACATGATGTGAAGTTATATTTGCATTTCTTGACTTCTTCCAACTTTCCAGATGTCAGGACAATCCACTTTTTATAACCTACATGTAAATTTGCAGATCCATTATAATGCAAAGTCTGTCTGTGGATTATTTCATTACTTTCAACTTTTTATTGAAATAGTAAACAGTAAAGAGACCCACACTAACACGGAGACAAGATCGTGTATCATGTCTATCAGCTATAGTGAAAGGTGCACCTGAACTAATGGGCATCATTAGGACTGGGTTTCAGCTATTTAGCGCAGGAGATGTGTGGGTGAAACACCAGACCCAATAATGAGAAAACTGTCCTTAATTGCATTACTAATCTATGACACATAGGTCACATACAGTGCTTAGAGCTAATGCAACATTCTGAAGTACAAAATAAAATAATGAATGTCTGTATGTCTACATGAAACATGACTTACTTAAACGTAAACGTAACAGGTTTCATTCTTCTTGATATAAAATATATCTGATCATAAAAACGCAGATGTTTTGAAACTTAACCATCAAATCAAATCCTACAACACATAGCCACATACATTATATATTAGACTGGAACTGTACCTAGTCACTTACCTGTTGTTTTAGGTGCATTGGAGGCATGGCGAGGGTCTGCTGAGTGCTTTTTTTCTGTCCAGTTAAAAAATCTGCTTGCTTTTGGACCAACACCTAGGTAGTGCCTCCAAAACATATACAAGTGCGCATACTCTGGGCTAGTCAATAATTCATGTTTGCACTGCGACCCACACACCCATTCATATTGACAGCTGGTGAACAGAGTCTGGAAAGGTGAGAGGCAGAGCTGAAAGAGTGAAAAAGGTGGTGACATATGATAGAGAGGGATAGAGATCCTTCTAAAGATTCCATTAGTGCACCATACAAAGGATGCATACAAAACTCCTTCTCCTAGATTTTGATTTCCTTTTGTAGTTACAGGCAAAAATAATACATGTAATAATACATGCATACAACTGCCTTGACATGACTGCATTACTTTGACATTATAGAAGGTGGAATCACTGCAGAACCTGAATATATATTTATTTTTAACACGTGTAAAGGCTGATTGTAACTGGCAGGTTTGCAATTAATGGCAATTGTTTCTCTGCTCTCTGAGCTGCTCTAACACTTCATTTGATGGTATTTCATTATGCAGTGCTTTGGTTTATTAGCTACTGGTTTTTGCCAGTTCCTAGTTTGTTGTTGAGTTGTTCCTAGTTTGTGTAACACGTTTTGCCTTTAAAAGCCTATGAGAATCTTCAAACAGTGGAGTCAGATGTCAGCAAAGTGTTTGAGCTCAGCTATTTTGGAACAATGCAACACTCAATAATAAATGACCAAACTCTTGGCTGTACATGTATGACAACTGATCCCACCTGCTGCAAACGCGATCTTTTGTTGACCAAAACCTCCTTTGCAGGCCAAACTACAAGCCGCTCGTTATTCTTTTTTTTCAGCAGTAGTTTGCACAATCTTCTACATCTTTCTTTTCTTCTCTATAACAAAACACACAGTGTAAAGCCTAATATATCAATGAATTTGACGTATTAGTTCACATTTAACCCACATTTTAAACCTTTTCTTCTTTGACAGTGTCACGGGGGATCATCTGATCATCTCCCAATTGATTATCCCTCGACCTGCCTATCTGAAACATTCAACAGTAAATTGTGTTTGGATGCAAAGCCTGACCCAGCTGGGAGGCGCTGTGAGGACTCGAACCCAAGGCCCTGCTTTAGTGGGACAGTGTTTTAATGCACTGCTCCACTGAGCACCTCTAAAGTTAAATGTCCAAACTAAATTTTAAACAACAAAATATCTCTGCAATATCTCTATCACCCTCAATAGCAAACCATTGTAACTTCTTCCCAATGATTAAAATATTGCATGTTGAATGCATTTTAATATGCAAAATGAGTTTTAAGTCAAGTTAAATTTTTTTTATAACAAAGCATTGTCTCACAGCAGCTTTACAATGATCTAGGCCCACAGCCCTAACTGAGCACGCCTAGGTTGACAGCGGAAAGGAAAAACTCCCTAAATGTTATATGCTCAAAATGAACCGAGTCTCCTTCGGCAGCCCATGATACAAGTACAGTAAATAATATACTTATGGTAACAGTTTAAATACACTGAAGCTAAATATAGACTATAGTAAATATGAGAGAAGACAATATTCTGAAGAATATAATAAAATAGAGAATATCAAACTATAGATAATAAGACAATAGTATATATCATAAATAAAATATTAAATAGAGAATATGAGTGAGTCTTTTGGCATTATTTAGTCCAGTAAACAGAATCCTTGTAGGATTTTGTTTCTCATTTTGTCTCTCATAGTTGAAGTGTACCTATGATGAAAATTACAGACCTCTCTCATCTTTCTAAGTAGGAGAACTTGCGCAATCAGTGGCTGACTAAATACTTTTTTGCCCCACTGTACAACTGAAAAGAATGCAAAGCACTTCCATCAGTTGCTCTGGTTTAAATAATCTGTTACATATGGGAATGTGTAAAACATGTGAATGAACTCACACAGGCCACAATATTTGTGACAACCTAATTTAATTCTAATTTATTTGGAGCTGAGTGTGCAATATGTTGCTCATAACTGATGACTAACCGTAAAGGTCAGGCTGCAATTTTAAAAGTGTTTAGGATAAAAAATAGGTGCAATATATGTATTCGATTTACTGAAACCAGGACCAGAACACTCAGTTTGGCTGAAGGAAAATAATGCCCACCCACTCATTTGTCCTTCTCCACTCCTTTTTCCTCATTTCTTTCTGCAATCCTTTGTTTGGAGAGCACTTTAATATTCCAACACTATATGCAAATGCAACACTCTGTTCTCTGATTATAAATCATATAATAGCAGTTTGAGTGAATCCGACTATCATGGACATTCCTCCACAGTCACATCAAGTCAAGATAAATGTACTGTATTTATAAAGCACTTTTTTACAATAGAAAATTGTCTCAAAGCAGTTTTAATACAGCCATCTAGGCTCACAGCCCTAACTGAGCAAGCCTAGGGACACAACGTAAGAAGAAAAATGTTTCAATAACTGGAAGGTGAGTAACATTCTTAGTTTTATAATCCTAGAATGACCTTTACACATGTATAGAAAATATATACAATATACAGTACTCTGTAAAGTCTTTAGCCACCATTAGATGAAATATGCCATTGTTTTAGCAATGGTCTAATGACCATACTGTTACGTTTTAGAGGAGGGGAAACTATCAGGATCTAAATCAGGAACTATCAGGATCATAAGGCTCAGTGACGAGTTTTCCGACACTCATTTAGAAGCATTCTGGGTAAAAACATTATGAACTCAGATCAGCTGTTTGCACTTCCTTATGCGCCGGGAAATCATTTGAAACGTTTTGAAACAACGTAACCTCATGAAACCTGTGTTTTTGGGACAGTCACGTGACTTTTTTATTTCGCTACAGAGTTTGAAGCAACGTTTCAAAACACTGAGCTTCAAATGAATCGATTCAGTTTCGAATTCGAGTTTCGAGTTTGACCCTACAGCACCCACACACACAATCACACAAACTAACAAAACGGCCGCCCCCATAACACATATATAATTATTTCTCAGTCTATTGATTGGGATACAACCAGACAATATATCAAATTTGTATGTAGTACTTAAAAACCGCAAAGAAAGCTACAGTGGCAAGTATTTAGTGCGACCTACACATGCACTTGACCAGTAGCTGCATCTGGAAGCTTCATCTGGACGAAGTGATGGTGGCAGTCAGCAAAGCCAAGTCTAATAAGCACAACCAGGTCATGAAAGCTTATATGTCTGAGAAGGATGAGGTGTAAAATCCTCCGGGGAACACTAGGTTTTTATTTAATTTAAGCATTTTTCTGTATACCACTGCCACTATTACAGGGTGCTCTGTGGTACTGTGGTTTAATACGCTAATAGACCACTGGAAGGTGCCAAGGTGCCAAAGGGGTAAGCCAGTCTGGCTATCATCTACTAGTAATACTATGTCAGTGTGTTTTTTGACAGTCACTGAAAATATCCAATCAGTGGTTATTCTATGTAGATAAAGTCTCACTAATGAGCTAAAAAAAAGTGGAACATAGTGCATAGCTACAGCTGGGATACAGTCCAGTAACAGTGCGTGTGTCCTACATAATGCCTGACAAAATGGTCATTTGTGTATTGCAGGTGATTCATAGTGTGTACGTATTCCTAGGGCAAACACTTCTCTTTGAAAGCAGTGGTCGTGACTAGGCTTAATTGAATAAAAGAACCACATGTTGGCCTGATGTTTGGGCATCTTGCCTGGTAGGTGACGGCTCCTGCATAGTGATAGACAATAAAGACTGGCAAAGGAATCTCAGGCTTAGCATAGTGGGGGCTGTTGCCATGGTGATGGTGACATTTCTGCAAGGAACGTGTGATCCGCAGCCTGAGACAGCGAGAGTACAACAGCGAGAGGGATGAAAGCAAGCAGAGCCAGAGGTTTTTTCTTTAATTAAATAGGTATTATGACGTGTGTCTCAGATTTCCGTTTATTATCCGAGTGTGCTGGTTAAACTTTGGGTTGAATATCATAAATGTGGCTGTAGGATTAGTTACCCAAGTTTTGTATGATGCCTACCTGAGACAGACAGGTCTGGTGGTCCAGGATGAGCAGTGTGAGATGAGATCCAAACAGCTTAGAATAAACGTTTCAGGCACACTTTCAATCTAGATTAAAAACATACTCATTTACACAGGCTATGGATTAGTCTCGTTACACTGAGGTGCAGCTCTGGTCCCCTGGACGTCAGGGATCTGAGGTCGTCCCTGCTCTGCCAGCCCTGTTGTCCTGGTGGGATGGGTGTGCTGTATGTTGGTTGCTGGGCTGTTCTGGACTCTGGTTCTCTGTGGCCTGGGGTTGTGCTTCCCTGCCTTAGACTTAGGGTAGAGCCAGGGAATCACTGTTATGCAGTTTTGTGGTGGATCTGACATGTTGGGTTGATGCCATCTTGCCTTGCAGATTGTGATCACTCATGCAGTTTATGGTGGGGGAGAGAGGTAGCAGATGCAATCGTTGGAGCCCTCATGGCTGTTTTTAAACTTCTCTGTCTAGCATTTAGTTATTTATTATACTCTAGTTAGTGCTGCCAGAGTCTCATACTGCATCTTCTGTTCTTACCATCCCTAACTACATATTATGTTTTCTCTCTAACCTGCTCTTCTGACAAAAGTTTCAGCCCTCACACCTGTACTGCAGTGTTGCTCTATAACATTTTTAGATGACTTATGCAACCAGCCTGCAGAGCAGTGGCTAAAATTGACAGGAATCCTTACCTGACAGGACTGGTGTTTTATAAAGGCATGGGGGTGTAACCAAATATTAGGGAAGAAACGACATTTTACTGGTGACCATTGTAAGAAGTTTATTAAATACTAAATACTCCATACTGACCTGCTCTTGTGAAAGTAGTGGCACATTCATAAACTGTAAACATATTTACATATTATACCACTAAAGCAAAAGCATTCAATACCCTAGCAATGGCATCACTTACATTAGCATGAACAAAAATGCAAGTAATAACAAAAAATCTTTTCTCATCTATGGCAAAGTAATGGCCACTTTATTGTTTAATCACTTAATCTAAGTGATTTAAGGCTTATTTTTAATGCACAGTTGTGTCCCAACGACTGATTGGCTAGCAGAAGGGTACAGCTGTTTCCCTCCAAATTCTGTGTGGGCCACAGTACCTCGAGTAGTCTAGAAATACTCCTGGCCAGGACTCAAAAGTATATAACAATGTCCACCTCTGTGGGGATCAGTTACTCACTGATAAGCTCAACCATTCATGGAAGAGGGCTTTGGCAGTAGCATCTCTAATTAATAAGCTGTGATATAGCTTATAGGTGATATAGCCTGTGATTTATACATAAAATGCTATGGAACTACATACTGTACATTGAGACAGGTGGATATGCTGAGCGTTGCACGTGAATGGGAGTTTAATACAGAAGCACTGTTCCATGGCACATTCCACCGTCAGGGGGCAGGCGTTCTGTCATATATTATTTACGTTACAAAAATGCCAGTCTTTCTTTTCTGTCATCCGTATTTGGATGCAGCTGGCATTAAAGGAGTAGAGTGACATATATATGAGAACGCTATAGCGAGAGTGCTTATTTGAATGTCAGCAGATGGATGGACCTCACTGTCACAGTCTGCAGGGCTTTCTCTGACACCTGTAATAGCTTACTCTGAGCTTCAGTCTCACTAAAGATCCTTGCACCTGCTCACTCTGAAAACGCCCACATACACTCAGCTTAGTGAAATGTGCAATTACTTATGAACTTTCACATATTATTTACAGCTTAATGTCATAGTAACGTGGCCATTCACATTAAACTGATAAAAGTGGTCGCACATTTTTATAAAACGTGTTATTTAGTTTGCTCTCCAACATATTTTGAGTGGAGCCATCTGATTGCACTTTCTCTGGGTGTTATACAGTCTACTTAGTCAGCTTCTCTCTGGTTTGATGTGGCTGCAAGTTCTCATTCTGTGGCCAGACCTAAGGATCACTAAACAGAGCCCGACGAAGCTTCAGTACCAATGGGTGACGATCATCAGCCATCAGTTCAGACAGGTATCTTCTACTTCATCATAGAAACATGAGCCCAAAACATCTCTCCATGGTTCAGCCCTGGCAAGTACAACTGCCTGACCCATATTATTCTATCTGTGCTCCCCATCCAAACGTTGTCCAGCATTTGCGCACCCTCCCAGAACACCTTGACAAGGAAAGTTTAGAAAGACTCATCTGTGCACGCTTTGTTTCTGTCAAGGCACTGGTACTTTCCATAATGACATCTTTCCTGCTCTCTAACAATCGTTCTTTAGAGTTGCCATTTCTCTCAGATTTTGACAGGTTTGGTATATTGAGGTCTGGCTTCGCTGGTAGCACCAGATGAGCACCAGGATTTGGGAGTTTACGCTCTGGAATGACATCACTGAGTGTGCTAGTGCTAGAAGGATTGTACATTTTGGCCTTGCCAACTTTGTTCATTTTGGCAAAGACAATTGGGTATTTGGCATCTCTTGAGCTTTCTGCTTGATCTTAGAAAGAAGAATAAAGGCACTACGTGAATCTCCAGGATTTAGAAAATCAACAAGACATGTCATTTTGGTTAGGGTGCACAAATCGTTTGTATAGGCTTTTTATAGGAACTAGTCATACACACTCACGTTGGGCCAGTTTAGCGTAGTCAGTTAACCTAATGCCTGTTTTTGGACTATGGGAGGCATCTCGACTACCCGGAATAAACCCACGAGGACACAGGGAGGACATGCATACTCCACGCAGACGGAGTCCGAGGTGGAGGCGACAGGGGAGGCTGGAGCTGTGAGGTGATCGCACTAACCGCTGTACCACTGACTGTGCCATCCTAATGTTTCAATGAACAGGTGAGTATGAGAGAGTTGTAATATTCAGACTAGGCTGCCCTCTTGTGGGCAGGTGAAGTCAAGACGTTCTGACGTTACGCATGATTCTTTAGCGCTGTTAAGTCAAGGTGTATTTGCTGTAGAATGAAATGACTGCAAATCAAGGTGCATTCTGTTGTTTATTATTAACATATTTGAATATGGTTGAAAATATTAGCATATTAATATTAGCACTGCTTACACAGCAGTTTATTTGGTATTACCTAGGTCTATCTACCTGTTTTAAAAAGGCACTGTTTCTGGAGTATGGACGTTATATTGAAGCGATTTTGGACAGAATGAAAATAATTCTGTTTGGGTATATCCATCAGCAGTTACTAGTTCGTTAGTCGTTGCAGTAGATATGTTTTCTTTGCAAGTGGATGTCAGCACAATGTTTAAGATGTTTAATCAATAATAGATGACCAAACTCTTGGCTGTACAGGTATGACAACTGATCCTACCTTCCTCAGCAAACAGGGACTTTGACCATAGCATTTTTCTGCAAGTTGTTCTGCACAAAAAGCAGCTCACTAAGAATAGAAACCCCACCAATATTTGTTTAGCAGTAGTTTATAGACATATTTTGCCTAAATATACAGTAGTTCCATTATCAGTTGTTCAGTTACTTTCTTTGACCAATGATGAAATAAATCACTATTAAATGTCTGTTTTTGCCTGTTAGGCTGGCCAATGACATATATGGATCACTAAATATTGACTGGACTATTGTATTTTGTCTTCCATAAGCTTTCATGAGGCAATGTACATCGCAGTAACTTAACCAATTCCAGAGCTAGTCCTCATTGAATACCAGTGCTCATTCATGGGTCCATTACACTTAATCAATACCCTTTTAGACATCATCAATAAACACATTATGTGTGCATTTTGGACATAGGTGCCAAAGAAAGTAAAGGCAGGAGCAGAAAAGGAAAAGTCTTGAAGAAGTCTTTCTCTTCTCACATACCAGGAGCTGAAAACAAACTATGTGTTATGGGAAAAAAAACAGTTTTTCTGGCTGCCCCAGGCTATGTGAGCAGGGGTTCAAACAAATGGAGTTGTCATGCAAAATTCAACCAAGCATTATGTTTAACCTCTAATCAGGAGGTGTTGTGATCATATTTACATTCATTTATCTAGAGATGCCTTCATCTATAGTGGCTTAAAACTGAACTGAGCAGTTGATCAAGGGTCCAACAGTGGAACTTTGGAAAGCTGGGTCCATTCCTATGGACCAGTAGGTCCAGGATTCAAATCCCACCTCTGCCAAACTGCAACTTTTGGGTCCTTGGGGCCCATATCCCACAAATGCTTGGATTGTAAGATCGTATCAATTGTAAGTCGTGCCGGATAAGGCCTACTCACAACCTACTGAATAGTAGTCCGAAGCCCTAAACCCTAAGCCATCTCCATAACTGCCATGTTTTAACGCAGTGGCTCCCAAACTTTTTCATCAGTGCCCCCATTTTGTAGAATATTTTTGAGCCCCCCACTCCAACACACATACAGCGATGCTTGACGGTTTGTAAACCCTTTAGAATTTTTTATTTCCACATGATTTTTAGCAAACTGCAGACGAGCAGCAACCCTGCCATGCACACCATTTGTTGTTCTGATGATGGACTCATGAACACTAACATTAGCCAATGTGAGAGAGGCCTTCACTTGCTTAGAAGTTACCCTGGGGTCCTTTGTGACCTCGCCAACTATTATACTCCTTGCTCTTGGAGTGATCTTTGTTGGTCGACCACTCCTGGGGAGGGTAACAATGGTCTTGAATTTCCTCCAGTTGTACATAATCTGTCTGACTGTGGATTGGTGGAGTCCAAACTCTTTAGAGATGGTTTTGTAACCTTTTCCAGCCTGATGAGCATCAACAACTCATTTTCTGAGGTCATCAGAAATCTCCATTGTTCGTTCCCATGATACACTTCCACAAACATGTTGTGAAGAGCAGACTTTGATAGATCCCTGTTCTTTAAATAAAACAGGGTGCCCCCTCACACCTGATTGGTATCCCATTGATTGAAAACACCTGACTCTAATTTCACCTTCAAATTAACTGCTAATCCTAGAGGCTCACATACTTTTGCCTCTCACTAATATGTAATATTATATAATTTTCCCGAATAAATAAACGACCAAGTATAATCTTTTTGTCTCATTTATTTAATAATGAGTGCCATTTCCCGGAATACCCAGAAATGGCACTCATTTAACTGGGTTCTTTTTATCTACTTTTAGGACGTGTGTGAAAATCTGATGATGTTTTAGGTCATATTTATGCAGAAATATAGAAAGTTCTAAAGGGTTCACAACTTCCAAGCACCACTGTAGGAGGTGCAACCTCTTTCAATTTTGGCTTTCTATAAAAAGCTGTTTTAAAACAAAACAATTAACCAAATGCAGCTTCGTCCCTTCAGCATTTCCTTCAACGTTGAACATGAAACTGCATGCACTTACACTGCCTTTGCTGGAATGAGTAAGCCAGAGGGGGAATTTCTGAACTGACAAACAACATGATTGACAGGTAAGTAGAGACACTTGTCTGGTTGTTGATTGACCACTTGATTAGTTATTTCTCCCATTTACAGAACCTTAGGGTGCACAAGGACAAGTGTTTTTCTTCTCCGAACATGCATTTTATGCTGCCAGAATTTATTTGTCTTAGTCTTAATACATTACCATTATTATCATATTGTATACAAAACAACTACAGATTTAGAAGGAATCCTAAATGAATAGGGAGTGATTCATATCAATATATCAATATTGCTTCCCATGAACCACATTTTACTCTCATTTCTTTTTCAAAACGAGGTCACCCCTGGTCTGTTTGCTCTCCACAGATTAAGTTCACATGACTTCGAGGAACTCATAAGTCTCCTGGCAAACAACAGACAGAAATGGAATTCAGACATGGCATAGGACAGAACCTGGCAGGGAGCTGGGAAGCATGGAAACGGACGGAAACAGGGCCAACACCCTACTGCTGAGCCACAACTGTGTATCCCCGCTCCAATGAGTCAAGGTTTGAGTTGCATTTCAAGTTAGCAAGGTGTTCCACAGGTTCTGTTCCAACTTAAATTTGTAGTACAGCAGATATGACTATATGACTGTCTCCTTTGTTGTTATCATCACATCCGGCAAATTAAAAATGCATGTCCTTATGCACAATGTTGTTCGAGTAAATTACAAGCCTTACAAAAGGGTGTTTAAAACTGTCATGTTGATTTACAGAATAGAGTGTGAACAGATGTACACATTACCGTAGTAGCATTTTACCCCCGTGCTATGTTTATTCGTTCTTGCTGCGAGCAATTACAAGCTCCATATAATTAGCCAACTGATTTTGTCCTTTGTTTTGAATTTGACTGGATACATGTGAACAGATAAGGTGTTGAAATGCAGCTAGGCTTCTCCCCAGCATGTGACACCAATGATTTAGCTGATGTGTCGTCACAATAATTTCCAAACTGTGTGTAGAATCCTGGATGGATTATGAATCATGCTCTTTAGGCCTCTGAGCTTAAGTGATCTTTGGACTGTTTTTTTTTTTTTCCATTTCAAAGCCATGGTACAAAAGAAATCTTATTTGCATGGTTTCACCCATGTCCCACTGGAAATGTATTGTTAGCCAGCACAAATGAGAAACAGCATCTTGTTTGATCCACACTCATGTTCTGTGCTAAACAGACACGCTCCTCACTCACAAATATTGGTGAATGCATTAAATTCACAAGTAATCACACTCTAAATTAATACTGTTTATTATAATATAGAGGTTCTCCCAGTTTTATGATGGTCTGGTTTATGATTTTTCAACTTTATGATGGGAATCCATTAATACACATAAATACACATTCACCAGAAACGATATTCTGTCTTTGGAATTCTGATTTTTGGTTGTTCCCAGCAATACACAGTACAATACTTTCCTGCAGATGCTGGGCTGTTCTACGCAGCCGCCAGCTGACGGAGCAGAAAAGCAGCACCAATGGACTAACCATTTAGATTTTCTTTTCACTTTCAATACGTTATTTAATAAATTACAAAAGATATTTAACATTTAAATAAGCTTTATGTTAATGATTATATATTAACATAATTATATATATATATATATATATATATATATATATATATATATATATGGCCATGTCTGAGGGATGGGAAGAACTGTTGGATCATCCCCACGCACTTGCAACAAAAGATTGCTGATCACTGCCAGTGGCGTCCCATAGAGAGAGCACTTCCATCTGCACCCAGTGAATTCAATTATAGGCTTCGGACCCACCATGATCAGGAAAAGCAGGGTTAAAACAGGTTTTTCTCGGTTTCACTGTGGCCCCTAAATATCTATTAAGAATAAATTTTTTTTTTCCCGGTTAGTACAGAGAGAACATTTATACTGTGTTGGCCTATAGGTCTCCAAGTTGTTAACCTTTTATTGTGTATTTGCTGCACAAAACTGTACGGAACATTTGGAAGAACTAGAAACCAAAATCAAATATCGCTCATTAATGTGCCATTTAATGTCTATCCGATCAAAGTCTGTTCACTTTAGGTCTTAAGAATTATAATAAAAATCTGTCTTATATACATCTAATTCATGTCTGAATAACAGAAATCTAGTACAAGCAAACCCATGAGACACCTGCTGACAGAAAATCTAATCATAGTCTCGAAGGCAGAATAAACATGCTATTCTACTTCCTTTTTCGTATTTGGTAAGGGTTTCAAGTTTTTGAACTCATATATACAGTATAGTACTATACTAAATGTTTTCATGTTGTGTTTTAGTTAACATTATTGTTTAAAATAAAATACTATGAGCAACGTATCTAAACTACTATATGACTATGGTAATGTCCGGTTAATGGTAATACGGTCGTTAAACGGTACATACCTGTAGCTAAACGCATAAAGCGTGCGACGTTTGCGGAAAACATAAGGAAATACCATGTTTTACGTTACAAGCGCAGACTTTTATTTTGAAAATTCGACTTTTCAAATACTCCCGACGAAGCTAGCGTAATTCCAACACATTACAATGTTTATCCACTCGCTGTAAATGTAATTGTTTTAAGCTTGCAGTTTGCGCGAGAAAATGTGGAATTAATTTGATTGAATTTAAACGTTAATCACAGTTGGGGTCTCTTACGCTAAACCTGGCTGCATGTCTATCGACTAACGTTCGTTAGATGGATTAACTGTTGTTATGTTGTTTATATTGTTGTATTGTGAGGACGTTGAGTGTTGGGAATGCATTTTTAATGTATAGGTAAATTTTAGACTATGTAAAGGCTATACAGCAAAACCTAAGCTAAAGTAACGGTGTTCCGCACAATTTTGAGTACTCCGCACATTTTCTTGCAATTACACGTCAGTGTGACGCCAAAGTAACCAAACTAACGGGTTTAATCTTTTGGAAGCGTACATTTAAGCCTCGTTTGTTTAGTTTTGGTATTATCCGATAAGATCCTCATGCTTACCTGTCTGTTTGGTAATATAAAGACGAACTCGTACAGCGTCGAGTCTTGGTAATCCGTACACCTGTATTAAAAGTGTACAGTGTGTTTACGGTTTCATTAATCAACATTAAGTATGTAATTCCGTACGAAAAATCATTGTCGTTACTGTTCGATCGAGAACAAAGATGAGAAGTTTGTAGTTGTACTTGTTGACCTCGTAATAATGCGGATTAGGTGTTTATTTAGATCATTTATCCAGGTAAATTAATTATTAGACCGCGGAATACATCTAGGTTATGTCTGCTAATAAAGGTGCAATTTTTAATTAAATAATTTTTAGCATCCCATGCCGTCTTTTGGCACTAGTCCTCTTCCTTGCTATATGTACAACTTCCAGTCTGTAGCCCTGTCACTGAGGACACCTTCAGATTTGCACGTTTAAGCAAAAGAAAGCAGCCATGAACTTCAGTGAGTGCTACCAGGTGATTTGAATTTATCACTCCATGTTTGGTTGGGGTCTTGTTGGGTTCGGTGCCTGTTTCTGGAGAAAGCATGCCCTGTACACTTGGAACACCAGTCAATCTCAGCTCCAGCAGGGGTCACTGTTGCAGTATCAGGGGTGTCTCCCTTATTGTATGTAACCCAACCTGGCCAGAGGGCATGTAAGCTCCTCGTTCTGCTTGGAAGAACCATGACGTGGTTAAATAGTATTTCAATTTAAATTTTTCCTTCCTGGTTTTGAAACTGCTTTTCTCTGGCCAGGGTTGTAAGGGCTCTGGGGTCCATTCACAAACAATGCAGGGTCTCCTGGATGAGACACCAGTTCATCGCATGGCTGGATAGGGGTCACTATTGCAGCTGTCTCGTCCTACCCCAGATGCAACCAGCTCTGCCCGTGTGTGATGCCTACCTGGGCTTCAACCCAGGCCTTTGAGTGGGTTAGCGTATTAATTTATCATCCCACACCATAAATTAATACCATAAATGAGAAGTTGAGTTTGCTTTTATTCACATCTTCACCCCACTTTTCCCTGGTCAGGGTCGCAGGGTTTTTTATGCCTAGCCCATAAGTGTAGGACCCAGATGTAAGCAATACCAGTCCATTACAGGCCTGGGCAGCTGTCACTTGCAGTGCCAGGGCACGATTCCCATCTCTGGCCTCCATTTCCAAGTCACCATGGTGATGGGCAAGGGAATTAGATGGCTGTGCTGCTTGAGCGGTGTCCTAAAGTGGTGCAGTAAACGAGGATTAAAATGTCTTCTTTTTAAAAATAATGAACTCTGGTTAAGTTTGTGGTTTGATATCGCTGATCCCATTACTGTGTGTGGAATATGGTGCTATTCTTACTTTGGAACACCATTATTTTTATACTGTCATAACCCCTACTACTAGGACACTTGCTCGACTGTAGCCCTTGCAGTCAGGAAAGGAGATAGCAGACTGCTGCAGAGACTACTGAGGAAAGGCTACTCGGTGGATGTGAAGGACAACCGGGGATGGAACGCCTTACATGAAGCTGCTGCTTCTGGATCTGCGCAGTGTGTGCGCCTTCTACTCACTGCTGCTGGTCAGTTTTTACAAACTTCTTCTAGACATATTCACGATATTTATCACCATACATGTGATCGGAGACAAAATGCACCAGTAGCGACAGATTTTAAAAACTACTATTCAAATACTATCTGTACTAAGTGATTTATATTTAAAATGTGCTGCACTCCATCCAACAGGGCTAATTACACTCTTTGTAATGAAAGATTTAGTTGGTCACTGTTCTTTAAGCACTGATGATATCCTCTATCTGATAAGAAAAGCATATCACGATAAAATGTATCACGATACGATAAAATATCATCATATTGCCCACCTCTAATCGAAGTTAGATTTATTTCTGTAGCACTTTGCACATTGCCATGTCTCAAAGCAGCTTCACGAATAATTAGGCCCAAAGCCCCAATGAGCAAGCCTGGGGCGACAGTGGCTAAGAAAAACTCCCAAAATGTGATGAGGTAGAAGCGTTGGAAGGTCCAAGACTCAAAAAGTGACCCAACTGCTATGGGCAGCCAAGATGCTGTATGGAAATAATCATAATTGTTTAAATACACAGAAGTTTAATAGAAGCATTAAAAAAGAGAAGATAATAAAATGTACATGATAATAAATTAAAGAGAATATATACACACACATATGAAGAGTTAATAAACTAGAAAATAATAAATAATATATATGTATATATGTATATATAATAAATAAAATAGTTAATATAATAAAATGGAGATTGTGGGAGTGTGTCAGTTAATTATTTAGTTCAGAATAAATGGATTCACTGAAGGTTCTCTCACTCCCCAGCAGGAAACTGTGTTGGTGGTTTTGGGTAAAGGTATGAGGGCTGGAACTGGTGCCAGAAGAACAACTTGGAGTGAGGAATTAACAAAAAGAAAATCTGAGAACACAGCGGGAAATCTGTAAACAGAATACCAAAGTTAGAAGCACAACAAATGCATAAACATAACAGGAAATTCAGGAACACAATAACATTAAGCCAGGCTCAACCAGGAAAGGTAGATTTTTGCTTAATGGAATCAGAGTGTAACCTGCTGGGTTCTATTGTGGTTCCTTTAACCTGAGTGTGAGTGAGAAATCTTCTGATGCACTTTTAAGTGCGTACGTAATTTGTATGATTTGACATTAAATATGATGTCAGAGTTGCACAACAGGAAAGCGAGCATGCGAACCCTAAAGCACGGCTAAAAGAAACCAGTGCTGTGCCTAATTCTGATGATAGCCTCATCGGAAGCCAGATCTCCACCGCTGTGCACTGTCACGCAGCGGGGATTTGAAAGCTGCACGTCTTTTGTTCTCATTGCAAATAATGAATCGTTCTTAATTTATTTACACAGCAAGTATGACCACAGACTAATGGGACACTTGTAATGCGTTTCATTAAAAAACATGGCATTTGGCTGCCTAGGAGTCAACAGAGGGGGGAAAAGGGGGAGTAATTTCAGCAGGTGTTAGAATATTATTGCTAAAATTATACTCTTTTTTTATGTTCTCCTCTGTTAAAGGTACAGTCAACCATATTTCAGGGTCCGACACAATGACAGCGACATGTCTCCCAAATGAGTTTAAAACTCTTAATCTGAGACCCCCCGGATCACAGAGATGAAGCTACGTTCTGTACAAGGAACAATCTACACAGATCAGGGAATATCTAAAACAAACCTTGACATTCATTAAAGATGGGGAGGGTGTTTGTCAGTAATGTGTCAGTGGTGGGGTTAGTGCTGCTTCTGTTTGCTGTGTAAAGTAAATTACCGTATTTTCCGGGCTATAAAGCGCACCGGATTATAAGGCGCGATATCAACGATCGGCTGCTAACGCATCTATGTTCATACATAAAGCGCACCGGGTTATAAGGCGCATGAAATGAAACCAAAACTCTTAAGTTCCGTCGGAAGCTCAGTTTGGGTCTTTACCTGGCGCAGGGCGTCTTCTTGCTTCCTCCACTTCCGTACCATTGATTCGTTAATGTAGAATTCTCTCGCAGCTGCTCTATGACCATGTTGTACTGCGTGACTGATAGCGTTGTGTTTGAAATCCGCTTCGAAAATAAATGAATGAATGTACGTACCCTAATGCTGAAGCACATACCGTATTACTCCGCGATGCTGCGCACTACGGTGGCCGTAAGCTTCGTAACCTACCAAAGGCCGTGCTAAAACATTTTGACAGATTTATGTGCACCGTGTACCATATATACAATCGGTTCTAGGTCAGAAAGCACAACCAGAATTAATTCATACATTAGACACACCGCATTTTAAGGCGCACTGTCGATTCTTGAGAAAATTAAAGGATTTGAAGTGCGCCTTATGGTCCGAAAAATGCGGTAAGCTTTCGTTATAAGCAGTAAGAGCAAGTAATGTGTGTCATAATCTGTCACGTCTGTTTAGGCGCGTTCTTAGGGTACGCATGCTCATTCATGGTGTGAAGTTATACGAAATTCTTTATTTTGCTAGGTCTTAACTAGGGGTGGTGCGATTGGGTTGGATCTCAATACACTGTATTATCACAAATCATTTTCATGTTGGATTTTAAGTTTTAAGTTGCAACCAAAGTAGCTTTTCAACTAATAATAAGTCTCCACAAAAGAACAGGAATAACAGTGATGACTTGGGGTAAGCGAACGAACAAATTTTGATAGCGTGCACTACCCAAGAAAATGTAAACAATTTCAAAAAGTAAATATTACCACCATGTTCAAGGTGCCCACGAATAATATCGTAATACTACACTTATCAAATATGGTCCTGAATAGAATTGCACTGAATTTTCTTGGCTGATTCAGATTTTTTTTTTCCACATTTGACTGGCCGATTCCAAAGAATTATACATGATCATACTTTTAAAATTTTTGTTAAGATTTTCTTCTCACCATGAAAATGTGCACTAGGTTATAGGACACCAGCTAATATAAATGAAAAATCGAGCCACTTTTATGTTGTTGTCAACATATAGGCCTAATGCAGTCACTTGAACGTTAATGGCTTAGTTTCGCTGTGCAAACAGCGAGCTTGTTGTCACTCACTGTCAAGAACTTCCACGCTGAACACATGGCTGCGGCCGAAATGGATCCCTGCTCCCTCTTTAGCAGTACTAGTACGCGATATCACGAGAGACTGTTCAGTTTGGGAGGCATTGTTGCCTCACAGCTCCAGCTGTTCGATCCTGACCTCGGACTTCACCCGTGTGGTGTTTCCATGTCCTCCCCGTGTCCATGTGGGCTTACTCTGGGTACTCCAGTCTCCTCCCACAGTCCATAGACATGGATTAATTGATTATGGAAAACTGGCCCGATCTGTGTACGTAGGACTAGGTATAACCTTGTTTGTCGATGTAACATTGCGTCTGTCAATAAATAGCCATTGATGCTGAAAATGATGTTAAATAAACAAACTATTTCGTTTACTAAGTAGCACTAAAAACACAGCTGGAATCTAATAAACAGTGCATCTCTAGTTCCGAACTCTGGCTAGGCCATAAATTATGACATCCCAAAAAAGAAATACCCATGAAAAAGCAGGCATTGTTCATTTTGGATTCAATCCTCTCTGTGCACTTTGTATTCATCAGTCGAATTATGGTGTTAGGAAAAGATTTGGAACTTGGTAAGCATTAGTAAAGGTCAGCTGTTTATAGATGTCTCTTAAAACTGTTGTTTTCGTCGTTTTGTTTGGCATCATTTCCTTGGCAAGGTAAAATGTCACAGCGTCGGTGATCATTCCCACACTTACTTGTTTTCTCATATGGGAGCCTTTTTCAAATGTCTCTGTTATTACTGTTAGATTATTTTGCAGAAAACTGTTGTTTGCTTAGTGTCTGTTGTGGAAAATACCAAATCAGTTCCTTATAACTGATGGGTTTTTTTTGGTCTTCCATGTTGCCAAGCAAACTGTTCTAAGGACCCACCCACTCTGGGCTGTTATTAGATTATTCATTAGACTAGTGAGTAGAGTAGTGCTTGGTGGTCCAAACACTTTGGGATGCCATATCAGCTATCGTATCATGCAAGTAAACCTACTCTTCTCCTGATCTCCTGGTTAAGGCAGATTGTGAAGCCTTTTTAGTTGTTCAAGATCTAAAATCATCATATCTCTCACCGCTGGTCTTTAACATCAACATTTCACATCAATTTTTGCATTTACAATGATTAACAGATGCCCTTATTCAGAGCACCTTGCAACTGATGGTCCAAGGTACAGATCAAGCAGTTACAGTTAGGGCCTTGCTCAAAGGCCCATCAGTGACAGCTTGCCATGGCTGGGACTTGAACCTTTAACCTGCTGGTTACTAGTCTTGTACTTCAACCTGCATCATCACTGGGAAGTGTCAGTGCTGTTATAACTCAGTTGTTATTCCTATACCAAAAGCCTGAATAAACATAATAGGTTTTAAAGCAGGTATAATTTCCCTTCCTTTCTTGGTTAAAGACGTATTATCTGTGAATAACATGGCTATGTTCTGTCTGAAGTTTTCACAAACATACTCATCACATACTGTGATGAGTTTTGTGAGCTTGAAATGGTATTTATGTATCACAGTATATGTGGAATATATTGCCACCTTCTGTTCCAGGGTCTGTTTGCTGGTCAGAAATGGTTTTAGCTTCACACCAGAATTATTTGAAACAATGATGATAGTGTCTGACGTGCTCAACAATGATCCTTTCACCCTTTCTTCCTTCTATAAACTCGGCTGGGCTCTCCAGTTAGCCGTGAAGACTATGTGGACTCACTCACCCACAACTCTGAAACACCACTGTTTTTTGCGGCAAAGAATGGCCACCTCCGTGCAGCAAAATGCCTTATGCGGGCTGGAGCGGATGTCAACAAAATGTCCAATGATCTTTCCAGCCCACTCTTTGAAGGTAAGTTTGGGCATATATTAGGATAGTGGTATATGTACAAAATATACTGTAGTATTTATGAAGCATTGTTGAAGGCTTGTACTTGGCACACAAACTCTAAAAACATGTGGTTTTGACTGGTTCATACAAGAGGTTTAAATAGCAGAGGTTGGGATTGAAGAAATGTGGGACAGGTGGGAGGAATGAGTACACTGATGATTAGGATCACCGGTGGCACAGGGCTAGGTCAGGAGCTCGACGGTGTGAGGAACTCTGGAAGCATTTATTTGAGCAGCAGTCGGAATAACAGAGAATATGCAGGCTGTGATGCAGGAATCAATGTTTGTGTGAGATATCAGTAATAAAAGTTTTTTGATTATAAATTATTCAAAATGTGCAAATTAAACAAACTTTCAGTTTTCGGCTCAGCCTGCTTTAAAGGTTTCGGTTACGACCAAACGTTTTTATTTTGGTGCATCACTTTTTTTTTACCTTTTATGTTACTTTCTATTTTCCAACTTTTTTAGTACAATTCATAATACAGTGGTACCTCAGTTGTCGACTACCTCGGAACTCGTCAAATTCGGTTCGGGACACATTTTGAGTAGAAAAATTTGTCTCAGTACTCGCCGCACTTGCTTTAACTTGTCAAGCCACGCGACTCATTTCACCCGAAACTAGATTCATGAATCACAATTCAGTACGCAGTGATTCAGTGATTCGGACTCACATTAGAAGTTGAGATCATTGAAGATCTCCGCTGTGTTTTTCGTATTTTTCTTAATTTTTAAATCTACTTCTTAGTCTTCTTAGTGCAAATAAGTTTCCATGGGTCCTGAAAAGAGAAAAACGAAAGGAAATCAGGAACTGAATCTTAAAGCTCTAGCTAGCACCCTGAGTTCATCAATAGAGTAAGTGTTTTGCTTTTACTTTTCACTTTCAGTGTATTACTCACTAAATTGCATGAGATTTTTCAACATTTTATTATAAAATAAGCTTTGGGTTAATTATTTTGACAACTGTATGTTAATGTAAGTGTTTTTAACATGAACTTATTTATCATAGAACGCTCTACCAAACACTCATTACACCCTCAGTTCAGTGTACGTTTAGCATATGATGGATTTGTTGGAACATGTCCCCCATATACAACTCTATTCATGTATATAATGCCTTATACAGGGTGGATTTTCTGGGGGTTTAGAACAAATTAATTCAATTTACATCAATCCTTGTGGCAAAATTTGCCTTCGTTTTCGGTTCTTGACAAGAATTCTGGAACGAATTATCGATGAGAACTGAGGTTCCATTGTATGTCCATAATAGTCCAGGGTTTGTTCCAGAGTTTCGATTGCTGTTTGTGTGGAGTTTGCAGGCAGCATCTGGAGTGTATCCCAGAATTCCTGGGTGACAGGTTAATATGCAGCTCACAAGGGATAGCTGTAGCTGCTCCTCGGTCTGGCCTCCTCTCCCTCAGCTAGGGCCAATTTCTTGTCTGTGCGACACCCAACTTGGCAGGAACTGGGTCACTGCAGTGGTGGGCCAGTGAATTACCGCTGTGCCACCTGATCGCTTGGTTAATTATCATTAGGCTCAGTTCTTGGTTAGATCAACACCTGCTTATCTATTTTTATCGTGATGTTCCATTTAAAGCTGTGGACAGTGGTCATAAAGAAGTAGTGGAGCTCCTGCTCAGCCAAGGAGCAGAGGTTAATGGAATGCACTCCATCTCTGGCTGGTCATGTCTGCATCAGGCTGTTCACAAGGTACTAAATCTTTCAGCATCTTTTGTAACATAAGTCAGTGGAGCTGTTTGTTGGGAGCAGAGTGAATGTCATGCTTTTTACTCCTCCAGGGCCACACAGACATTGTAAAAGTCCTGGTAAACACATGTTCTCTTGAGGCTGAGGATGACTATGGGATCACGCCTTTGTTTGTTGCTGCACAATACGGACGTGACCGGTGTCTGAAGGTCCTAGTGAATGCTGGTAGGGTTACTTATTCAGACACAAGTTCAAAGCTTGTGGGTGGGTGCTGATATATGACTGGGCTTCATATCATTCAAGTGTGTTTGTGGATGTGATCAGTGTGAACCGGTAAATGTTGTAGGTGCGAACGTGAATTGCCAGGCCCATGACCTAGCCACCCCGCTGCTCATCGCTGCTCAAGAGGGTCACTCGTCTTGTGTCGACCTCCTTCTGGCTCGTAAGGCTGACCCAAATCTTTACTGTAACGAAGACAAGTGGCAGCTTCCCATCCACGCTGCAGCCCAGTTCGGTCGGGTCAGGTAAGCTGGGCTTGGTATGAACAGCAAGCATTTCATGCCTTCCTCTTCCAAACATCTTACTGTTATTAAAAACAGCATTAATTTAATTAGTCACATCAGGTAAGCTGGCCTATTTGTAGTTCATGACCATTTCATGGCTTTTTTTCCTTTTTTTTGTACCCGTATGGATTAATTTGACTTGTATCACCTACATAAACAACCTTATAGACCAGGATGTTTAATGTTTTGGTTGATTGGTGTATATGATCAGTTATATGGAACTGGATTTGATTTTACTGACACTGTGCAACCAATCGCTTGCTCAATATGTAAAGACAAAACTGACACTCCTGGTAGAGACACAACAAACCCATTTAACCACCTCAAAAGGAAGGACCTATGATGGCCCAGCATTGAAGTTAGTGGACCAGAAGATCTTAGGTTCAAGCCAATGTGCTTCCAAACTGTCACTGCAGGGCTATTAATCCTTAATTATTTGGATTATACCTTGTAAAATTGTATAAGTTGCTAAGAGAGTCTTCTGAATGACGTCATGTTAATGTAGGATTTATTATCACAACGTGCGCAAGTTGATGAATACCAGTCGTTCGCAAATTGGGACGAATTGACAGGAATAACAAATGACCACCATATATCGCAGCCTTTGGACTGAGGAACGCAGCAAAAATCCTCCAGTATATCTCAGAAAAAGCAAAGGAAAACGAAACAGATGCGGAAATCAGTGTTTTGTTGATTGTAGTGCATTTAAATCGACACCTTTCATATTTGAGAGAATGATCTCTTATAACGCCACTCTCTAAACCTTTGCCAGCCGAGCTGCGTCGGAGGATTCCGCCTGGCAGCAGCGTTGAGAAGATAACATTTCGCATCCCAGATCAACTGTACATTGACTGAGTGGCAGGTCTTATTTATATATGCAAATGCCTGATTAGATCGTGGCTTGATGCGAATGTGTGTGCAGACGATAATGACGTTTGGGAAGTAAGCAACGGCACAGAAATTCTGTTTGACTTCCAGCTCTTGTTCTGCAGTGTAAATAAAAAATAATCGTGATGATATAGTGGAACATGATCCAGGATTTAAACATGGGATATGATAGTTTTCAGCAAAAGTGATAAGCTTGGGTGCAAACACAGCTGCATGCATTTGCTTATGTGAAAAGTGAAAGCTTATGAAAACTTATGAAACTGTGGCGGTCTAGTGGTTAAGGTATTGGATTCAGGGTTCAGATCCCATTTCGGCCAAGCTGCCACTGTTGAGTCCTTGAGCAAGGCCCTTAACCCACAATGGCTTGGATTGTAAGATCTCTGGATAAGGGTGTCTGCTCAATGACATGAGCAAATAATACATCTGGTGAACATAAGCTGATTTTTTTCATTTCCTCCCTAATTGCTTTTAATAGTATTCTGGAGAAACTGATCCCGTTGACGGACAAAGATTGTGTCCAGACAGACGGAAAGGTCAGTCCGGTGTATCTCGCAGTGTTGAGTGGTCAAGCGGACAGTCTCCGGCCTCTGCTCAAAGCAGGGTACAACCCAGATGCCCAGAGCTGCGTGCAGTTCGGATACAGTTCCCCCTTGGAAACGGCTCTCTGGTATAACTCTTGGCCGAGTATGACCATCTCCAAACACTAACCAGACACATATTTCTGTAATAATCCTGCACAATCTGTGTTTTACAGTCTAAGCAGTCATTTCCAGCAGAGTCGAGATATCATTCGGATGCTACTGGCTGAAGGGGCTCATGTCAATTTAGCCACGTACGTACTGGCGTTACAGGACCGCGTCCCTGAGCATCTGCGCTTAATACTTGAGTATGCAGGCCTGCCTGTGGGCGAGCAGCTGGAGGCACTGGTGCAGGCGGCAACGCATAAAGTGGCCAGCGCTTCATTTTGGCTCCCGGTGCTGCTTAAAGCAGGCTTAGACCCCATGCTGCTGCTTCAGCAAAAAATGTAAGAAACAGGGACAGCAGTGAGCACGTCCAACCATTTCCCACTATGTTTAATCATCATGTACATGTCTGCGTTTTGTTATGAGCGGGAAAATGACGATATGGAGGAAAGACGGTGCAGTGCGAGAGCTGCTAGCTTTTATAGTGAAACAAATTGGGAAGCAATTTTGTTCTGCTCCTCCTTTTCATCACCTATATTGTTTCCCATGTGGTATTTTAATCATGTGCAGGCTCCAAGATCTAGAATCCAAGACACTTAATTTCTTGCTGGAGTATATTAACTGGAAGACCCTGCCCTCCACGCTGCTTCAGATTCTTTCTCAGCGCCAAGCAGACGGAACCTGGACGCCACGAAGGCATTTCGGTAAGCATCAATAAGCTTTTAAGCTTGACTAAAACTGTTTTCACTATAAGGGGTTTCTATGTAATCTCTGCTACGTCTGAATCATATAAGTGATTATTCATGTCATTTTGACGTTTCCCTGTACTGGCAGGATAACTAAAAAGCTTTTTACTTAAAACCACCTTACAGATGTGAAAAGGTAGTTGTTGGGATGTTTCCTTCTCAAATCTTTTGAGAATGCTTTCATGAATTCAGGCAAATGGATCTGAAATTCAGACCTAGTCGTGTAGAAGTAGTCCCCAACTTGTATTGGTGGGTGGCACGATGGCTCGGCGGGTAACGCTGGCTCCTCACAGCAAGGAGGTCCTGTCCTTGGTTTTCAGGCCCTCCCAGGTTACAGGGGATGGGTCTGTGGCACATGATGCAGGGAGCAGTAACACACTGTTTTATCCGTTATGTCAAGTATTTTTGTTGTTTGCTAGAAACTGTGATCAGTAGCTTTTTAGAGCTACTTTAATATTTAGAATTTTGAGTCTTGGTTGAGACGTATTGGAAATAACCTCACCACCTCCAAGTTTATTTGC
Source organism: Ancistrus triradiatus (assembly GCA_025084515.1). Lineage (NCBI taxonomy): Eukaryota > Metazoa > Chordata > Actinopteri > Siluriformes > Loricariidae > Ancistrus > Ancistrus triradiatus. The sequence continues at coordinate 8,743 of JAJAGP010002406.1, read as the reverse complement.
ATTTAGTTATCTGGCAGAGAGAGACTTGCAACTGATAAGAGCTTACAAGGCACACATGAAGCAATTTTGGATTAAGAGGCCTTGCTCAAGGGCCCAACAGTGGCAGAATGGTCCTGTTCTATTATGCTATGAGCTATACCCTGTACAGTATATAGTTTCCATAGTCAGGGAATCAAATACACAGTAAATATCTAAAAGTACACACACTATTGATGATGCACATACTTTGTTCCTTTTATAGTTTGCATGGACTGTTTTTGAGAAAAGTTCTCAAGGTTTCATGCAGTGAATAATGATTACAGGTCAAGTCCAGGGCTTTATCGGAGTTCTCCAAATCTGGCACTGACCCTACTCTGCTTTCAGTCTGATCCTGACTGGGCTGTTAATGTGCATGAAACAGACTCACTATCTTGTGTCCAATTTTAACTTCCATTGTTAGTGCAAGTTGTAATTCTGAACTGGTTGTACATATTTATTTTGATGAACAGAATTCAACAGTGTGTACTGCCTACTTTTTAGTTAATTGCTCTTTTGTGGTTTGGTTCTCCCCTTGAGCCTGGTTCCTCTCAAGGCTTCTTCCTTATTAGTCTCAGTGAGCTTTTCCTCGTCACTCTTGCCTCTGGCTTGCTCATTTGGGGTCAAGACCTAGATTTTGTTAAATCTGCTTTGAGATGGTGTCTGTCTCGAGTGTTGTATAAACAGATTGAACTTCAAATTAAACCCAATACTGGGAAAGGTCAAAATGTCAAAATGATTATGCCCAGTATGCTCAAGCTGTAGTGGGTAGAATCTTCAGAGTGTTCTTTTAATTAGGATTTTCACATATAAACAGTAACAGAAGTCTGTACGATTTAGATGAGAGCATTTTTATGGTAGGCTAAGGTTTTGCTCTGTTTGTTCTAGAGAGTGTTCCTGCTCTGACTCATCTGTGTAGACTGGCAGTAAGAGCTGCAGTGGGCAGTGGTGCTCTGTCTAAACCCTCCTTTGTTCAGCAGCTGCCTGTTCCCACAGTGTTGCAGGATTACCTCCAGTTCAGTGACGTCTGGAGTACCTACACCTAACAGCGAACTGACAGCAAGGGCTAATTAAGCCTCACTTGTTCTGCTCGCTGCATATTGTATATATGTTAATAAAACTTAAATGAGCATCTACAGAGAGCGGTCTCGCTTCATGGGGTAAGAAAAAGGTATAATTTCTTTATTTTTAAAACTGCGCTCCTCTTTCTGGCCTTCAGAGCTGGAGTTGAAATTCACCTCTGTGCTGTTTCTTTTGCTCTGCCTCGTTATCTCCCTTCTCCTTCTCAGCTTCTCTTCTCACTATCTGCCTCCAAGGTCATGCAGGCACAAGACGTGCACTCTTCCAATGCTAATTATGGACCAGAGCATATCTATTTGGTTGGAGGCATATCTTTTCTTTGTTGTCATATTTTTATCATGCAGTATTTTCTTACATTTTAATAGGGCGTTGCGCGCTGATAAAAGCCAGCAGCGCATTTCATCTTATTCCACAGTGTACCTGCGTGCTTCGTCTTCAGACCTTCGTGTAGTTTTTTAAATTTGTGCATCCTTAATATGTTATGCCCAAAGTAACCACTGCACACAGCCTTTAGAAATGTCCATATGTTTATTCAAACTGTTCTTACATGTGGCGAAGCGTCATTCCATTATGTAGTCTCTGAAGTGCACTTAGTGCCCGGTTTATTAGGCATATCTACCTTGAACTTATTTATGTTGGGTATACCAACTACAGAGTCTTTTAACGTCCATCCGATCAACTTTCTTTTGCTTTTACGTCTGAGGAAGAATTATGATAGGAAATAATCTGTCTTATATACATCTAATTGTCTAAATGACAGAAAACTAGTACGAGCGAACCCTTGTGAGACCTGCTGAAAAGAGAATTGCAGTCTTGATGGCAGAAAACAACAGTGTTCCTTTTGTTTTTGTTATTGGAATTTTAAATATTGTTAAAGATACAAAGATAAGAATTACTGTACAGCATAAACTACAGTGTGACTATGTTATACATCCATTTCGGTCAATGTCTTTTCTCACAGAATGTACCGTATTTTCCGGGCTATAAGGCACGATATCAACGATCGGCTGCTAACGGATCTATTTTCATACATAAAGCGCACCGGGTTATAAGACGCATTAAATGAAATAAAACTCTTAAGTTCCGTCGGAAGCTCAGTTTGGTCTTTACCTGGCGCAGGGCGTCTTCTTGCTTCCTCCACTTCCGTACCATTGATTCGTTAATGTTGAATTCTCTCACAGCTGCTCTATGTCCATGTTGTACTGCATGACTGATAGCGTTGTGTTTGAAATCCGCTTCGAAAATAAATGAATGAAAGCACGTACCCTAATGCTGAAGCACATACCGTATTACTCCGCTATCTGTGCACTACGGTTGCCGTAAGCTTCGTAACTTACCAAGACCGTGCTAAAACATTTTGACAGATTTATGAGCACCGTGTACCAATTAGATGCACCGCATTTTAAGGCGCACTGTTGATTTTTGGAGAAAGTTAAAGGATTTTAAGTGCGCCTTATGGTCCGAAAAATACGGTAATTCGGACATTAGACAATGCAAAGAATTGGTGAAATACTGAGGATCTCGGAAATTGTGTGCCTACATATTTCATTCATGTAAACTCAGCATAATGCTGGCGTGTGGCAAGCTGAGCTTTTTGGATTTTTCTGTTTTTATTATTATTGTTGTTTTTTTTTGAAAGCGACGATTCATACAGCAGCATTTCTAGTCCATTCATTCTTTGCTGTAGACCTAAAACAGTGCTGCTCACCTCCTATAGGCAAAAGGAAGAATGGTGGAGGAGAGAGGCATTTTAGAGGCTCCTCACAAACAGCTGTAGATGAGGAACTTACAATTAAAAAGTGATGTCTTTGTGTAGACGTGCTTTGGTTTTACAAAATCCAACACCGGCCCGAAGTTTGACTCAAAGCCAGACTTCGCATGACAATATATGGAACAGACAGATGGACATTAGCAATGCCACAGCATCTTAAATTGTAACAGGCAGCTAATCAAATCCTGGATTACTGGTACTTACTGGTAGATGGAGAAACTGTTTACATTTACTATAAACCATTACTATAAAAATGAGATCTTTATTACTGATGTTATTTAATAGTGAGGACGGATACTGATGCTGAGAGCGATGTTAAGTAAACCAAATAAACAAACAAACTGAGGCAGAGTGTTTTAGATTTGTTTATCTCATTTTCCTTCTGCTTTTCCTGGTGAGAGTCACTGTTTTAATTTATGTTTTAACTGTGTGCATGTGCAGGTTGACAGGGTTAGAACTATGATTCCAACTGATTAAGTGCATTTCAGGTAGCCTATTATTAATTAATTTGATTAACAATAATAGTAGATTTACTTAACATATTTTGGTCCACACTTACCATGTTGTGATATACAATAGAGGCCAAAATTCTGAGACCACTACTGAAAATGCTCTGTTATGTCATAACAGCATGCTGTAGAACTGCCATGGGCAATATCCAAAGGTATCTTGTGGTGTTTACAGAATGCTCTGTCTTCATGTTGTGCCCCCATAATACTTGGTGGAGTTTAGGTCAGGTGACTGAAGTAACTGCTTGATCTTATTTGCTCTTCTTCTAGTTAGTAGCCGTCCATGGTAACATGTCAGATAAATGCTTTCTATCAGTATCTGGAGTGCAGGAAGGCTGACACACGGTTCTTGTTAATGAAAGTTGCATATAAAAAGCAGTTTGCAGAATGATGTACAACCTGTGCTGCGTCTGTTTCATGACACTGTTGTATAGCATGGAAATGAAGTCATTAAATGCATCTGATGGATCAGCTTCAGCTGTGAGGTCATATCATTTGCTACTGCCACGCCTCCACCCATCCTCATCTGCATGTAATTTACACGTAACATGCCCCGGTTCTTGCAGATGTAGCAATAGTAAGCCAATAGACATTAATCTCAAATCCTACAACGTCCCAGATGTTCTCTGTTGAATTCAGATGTGAAGGGGGTGGAACATCATCAAAAAGACTGGAAGTATCCCATAGAAGATGAGGAAATTGTGTTCGTAAAGTTCAATTTATTTATGTAGCACCTTTAGCAACACACATTGTCACAAGGCAGCTTTACAAATAATATAAACTCTGAGACACATTAGGAAGAAACCAGACTCAAATGGGGAACTCATCTGGAACCCAAAGAAGTCATTCTTCATGTGTGAAGGGCAGTTTTTACGAACTCTTTGTTAGGAATGTAAGCTAAAGTGTGCTCAAAAAGTCACTACAAGTCACCAGTTTTTCGCAGGTGATGATCGGTCTTGCACATCGGCTTCATTCCTCTCTACAACTCTGGGATGTTGGTGGGTTTCCTTACATGAACTGCTCGCTTCAGGGTTTTCCACAACAATTTTAGTGGATTAAGGTCAGGACTTTGACTTGGCCATTCCAAAAACATCAACTTTATTCTTCTTTAACCATTCTTTGGCAGAACCACTTGTCTTTTTAGGATTGTTGTCTTGCTGCATGACTTCCCAGACAGATGTCTTGACATGTTTTGCCTTTAGAATTTACTGGTATAATTCAAAACTCTTTGTTTCCATCAATGATGGCAAGCCATCCTGGCCCAGATGCACTATCCAGGCCCAATGTGAGAGAGACCTTGAGTTTGCTTTCAAAGTTTCTCTTTGTTAAGTAACCACTCCTCGGGGACTGTAACGTGTTTCTTCAATTTCCACCTTTGTTATACAGTCTGGCTGTGTGGATTGGTGTCCAAACCCTTTAGAGATGGTTTTGTAGAAATCCAGAAAGAAATCTTCTGTCCTTCATGTCATGATTACATGGAGCAGGACATCCACTCACATCCCAATCATCATCCCATTTGACTGAAAACACCTGACTCTAATTTTTCACCTTCAAATTAACTGCTATAATTAAAATAATTTTGCCACTCAGTTATATATTGGATCATTTTAATCAGTAAACCAATGATCGAGTATAATATTTTGTCTCTTTGATGTAATTTTGTTCTTTTTGTCTACCTTAAGATGTGTGAAAATCTGATGTTTTATGTCTAAGTGTTAAATCCAAAAGTGTTTGCCCCCTTCCTGATTTCCTATTTTTTTGCATGTTTGTCACACTTAAGTGTTTCAAAACATCAAACCAATTTAAATATTAGTCAAAGACAACACAAGTAAACACAAATGCAGTTTTTAAATTAAGGTGTTTATTATTAAGGGAGAAAAAAATCCAAACCTACATGGCCCTGCGTGAAACAGTGATTGCCCCCCTTGTTAAAACATAATTATGGTTTATCACACCTGAGTTCACTGTCTCTAGCCACACCCAGGCCTGATTATTGCCACACCTGTTCTCAATCAGGACATCACTTAAATAGGACCTGCCTGACAAAGTGAAGGACACCAAAAAATCCTTAAAAGCTACACATCATGCTGAGGTCCCAAAAAATTCAGGAACAATTGAGAAAGAAAGTAACTGAGATCTATCAGTCTGGAAAGGGTTATAAAGCCATTTCTAAAGCTTTGGGACTCCAGTAAACCACAGTGAGAGCCATTATCCACATATGGAGAACAGTAGTTGAACCTTCCCAGAAGTGGCTGGCCAACCAAAATTACCCCAAGAGCGCCACGACGACTTATCCAAGATGTCACAAAACACCCAAAACAACATCCAAAGAACTGCAGGCCTCACTTGCTTCAATTAAGGTCAGTGTTCATGCCTCCACCATAAGAAAGAGACTGGGCAAAAATGGCCTCCATGGCAGAGTTCCAAGATAAACCACTGCTGAGCAAAAAGAACATTAAAGCTCGTCTCAATTTTTCCAGAACACATCTTGATGAACCCCAAAATTCCTTCACACAACGTTGTAAAAGACTCATTGCAAGTTATTGCAAACGCTTGGTTGCAGTTGTTGCTGCTAAGGGTGGCCCAACCAGTTATTAGGTTTAGGGGGCAATCACTTTCACACACGGCCATGTAGGTTTGGATTTTCTTCTCCCTTAATAATAAACACTTTCATTTAAAAACTGAATTTTGTGCTAACTTGTGTTGTCTTTGACTAATATTTAAATTGGTTCGATGTTCTGAAACTTAAGTGTGACAAATGTGCAAATGAATAGGAAATCAGGAAGGGGGCAAACACTTTTTCACACCACTGTATATACACACAGTGCTGTACAAATGTCTGTTCTAGCAATGGTATAACATATGGTCGACAATTGGACCCAAGAATTTCAAAATTGGATTTGCCACTCCATAATACTCTTTCCCACTGATCTTCATTCTGAGCTGTGTGAGCTTCAAGTGGTTTTTTGGCTGCTACCCTTCCAAAAAGACCATTCCTGATCAAGCTTCTTCAGACTGTAGAACTTGGCAACCTGATAATTCTGCCAGATGCTGCTGTTGCTCAAGTGTAGAGGGAGGTCATACAAATTTCCTGCATTGTCTGGTAGTCTACTATAGAGACTGTGAAATAATTCTATATCGAGCAGTACAGTATCGAGCGGGGACCCAGAATGTTATCGCCGATTTTTTTTCCCCGTCACAGTAAATAGTGACGGCTTGAAGGGGTGGGGTGTGTGATGATGAGCTAATGTGTGACGTCATCACTCTGTGCATATTCTAGTAGGTTTGTAGTTATTAGCCATGTTTATGCATAATCCTTTTACTTCACATAGGTTTGGCGTCACAATTATTGATAATTGTAATTTAAAACAGGTTGATGTGTGTGTTGAGGTGATCATGTAATGTGAATGACGGCTATGTATTTATAAAGGGGGGAATCATTTCCGGGGGAGAGGCAGGTGTGCGCTGTTAGAGTCGTGGAGGTGACCTAGTGGATGGCGTTCACCTCGCGGGCGCGTGGTATGAACTTTTCACTGACGGGTGTCAATGGGATGATCGGAAATAAAGCAAGCATTGTTCAACTGAGGATTGGGTCGACTGAGTTTCCTATCACCTCCCTTGGCCGCTTATGCGTACTCTATCACAAATCATTAGACCTTTCCTAAAATAGTGGTATGTCTAATTTAATGGTGACCTAAGACTTTTGCACAGTACTGTACATATGCAGAAATATAGAAAATACTAATAGGGTTCACAAACATTCAAGCACAACTGTAGCTTATATCTTACAGAAAGAACAAGTTGTTACTTATGGTGCCACACATTATTTGTGTTATTCATAACCGAGTCAAACCAAGTATTAGCAAAACACTGTAGTTAATTTTTGGAAGCATAAAACTGTTCTGAACTGTTTTTGAAAAACTTGCTTCTAATACTTCTTAATAGAGCCAAGTTGTTTAAAATGAAGAGCAAGTATGTGGCCATGCGTGACAGATGAGTGATCGGTGATTAGCAGTTGGAAGCACCGGCTCATGCCTTGGGAAATCACTTAGGCTTTAGACACACAAGTTGTGAGTGTACCCACCTGCTCTTAAAACCACTCGTGAAAACGGCAGATGTAATGAGAGCTGGAGAGCTGTATCAAGACTGCAAGACGGTCTTTTAAAGGGATGCACATGGCCAGCAGCAATACTCATATAGGCTGTGGAAGTGATGCGCTGGAAGTGCTTTCAATGAATTAATCACATAACAGTAACATAATCACACAATAGTCATTTCTCAGTTTTAAATATTATGCACTTCAACCAGATTTTAGTTTGATCATACACATTTGTGACATATTGGTCAATAACAGCACTGTAGGTGAAAGCTGTGTACTCGCTGTGTATGATCTGATTTTCCTCGACACATATGTGATAAATAATGACCACTGTGCATAGTATCAGGTGGACTACAGTCAGTTGTTGTTTACCCATAATGTTTTAATTACAAGAGTCATCCTGCTGAATGGGTGCCTTTTGCTTGTTGTAACTCTTCAAAATTTAATTTAATTTTCTATAGTTTTTTGACACTGAATCTAACAACACACATTTACCTATTCGTAATGGATATTGGTCTATCTCAGACAACTGTATATTATTTTTACATGAGTTCTTCTGTTACTATTACTCAGTCCTGTTGCTCTTTATATGAATAACAGGACTGAGTTTTCAGCACAGAATTGGCAAATATACCACCAGATATAACCACGTGATGTCCATACTAGCAGGACACTGAGCAGATTGTAATTATTTACCAAAAATGTGTATTTGTACAAAACATGAAGAACATCTACAAATAAGTAACTGAATAGTACGTTGAGATCGACCTTCTCAGTCATAGTTAAAATATCATCAAATATACAGCAAAAAATTAGAGAACTTACTTTCGGTCTTCGCCTGATCTTCAGAAGATCCAGATGCTACAGTTTCGTATTGAACATGTGACTTGTGGTTTGTTCCATAATTTTCAGAAGTGGGAATATGCTAGGGTAACAGGAAGGAAAACCCAGGGACATGATTAAATTGTATATTTTTAAAGGAAATATTATGGATTTCTTATTTAAAAACATGTAAGACATCGATGGGATATGGAGTGACACCGCAATGCAAAAAGATGAAGGTTTTTAATCATTATATTTCATTGTACAGTACTGGTCCTTCTCAAAAAATTAGCATATTGTGATAAAGTTAATTCTTTTCCGTAATGTAATGATAAAAATTAAACTTTCATATATTTTAGATTCATTGCACACCAACTGAAATATTTCAAGTCTTTTATTGTTTTAATACTGATGATTTTGGCATACAGCCACAAAATTAGCATATTT